>OZ036000.1:1984386-2016886 GCA_964035015.1 Corallium rubrum
TAAATTATTTAAATTAGATGGGATATGTAGAGCTCTCAAGTATATTTATGAATAATTCATCATATAATTATTAAGATAATGAGATGTGTTACAAATATAAGTAATCCATCACTAAATATTATAATTAAATAATCTTTACTGTAGCCGAAAGTTTGGAACAATTTTAGATCAATAGCAACAGAATGTAAATTTAAAAAAGGTAAAAATTTAATTTGTTAAAAAAAAGGCCAGAAATTAGGTTTATATACCATTTCATCATCATTATTATTACATACAATATATGTGAAGTAGCAATTTTCTAGGCTATACCAACAATGTTATATTATTAAGTTACTTAATATGACAGTAAATACCTTCTTGGGCTGATTATGCAACATCGATAACTTAGATGTTGTGTAGTGGGCTTGAGGGGGTATATATTGTTCATAGTTTGTTAATTATTAATGTATATACTAGTTCTATTTTCAATAAGAAGGATCTACACCAAACAAGCAAATTTTGCTTTCTTGTAGATTCCCCATCACTGTAAATTATTATTTTCTTCTTTCATATCTATTTGTACTATCTATATTATTTTGTGATGAAATAAAGTACATATATATATATATATATATATATATATATATATATATATATATATACATACATACAGTATATATATATATATATATATATATATATATATCTGGGGGGGGGGGGGGGGGGGGGAAGAGAAAAAAAGTACTTGGTAGTTACTAGTTAGTATGAGTATGACTTGGGATGATGTAGAGAGATGAGCTTCTCTATGTCCATGAAATGTCCCATGTGGTCTATTGATGATGAAGAACTTTATTTAAACACGCTAAAACCCCAACAACTATTGCTGGTTTCCATGGGGGGCGTGTGATCAAAATAGACTAATTACAATACAATAATTAAAACTATAAAATCTAATTACAAAGTTCATAAAATATAAAATGTATGACAAATTTACAATATAATAGTAGGATAAGGATTTATAATATAACTACAAAACGTGAGCAGCAACTCTATTTTTGAAAATAGAATAAGACTGGGACTCTCTTATGGAACTTGGTAAAGAGTTCCATGTTATAGCCCCATCATAACTGAAACTTTTCTTTAAAGCTATTTGTTTTAGGTAATGGTATGTGAAGCATTGTACTACAACCTCTTAAATTATGACTTGTAATTTCAGACTTTTTTATAAACAAGTCTTGAAGAGGTTGCGGCCCGGAATTATTGAGGACTTTAAACATTAATTTTGCCTTTAGCTTTTGTCTTTGAACCCGAAGAGTATCCCAGCCCAGAGCGCTAAGGGCCTCAGTATGGTGAATATCATTACTGATATGCATGAGAATTCTGGCTGACCTATTATGAAGTTTTTGTAATCGTGTCGATTGACACAAGCCAAAAACGTCCCACAATTCACAACAAGTAATTGAAATGCGGTTGAACAAGTGCATGATAGACAGAAAGTAACGTATTGTTATCAACAATGGGTCATAACCATCGCATGGCTCCAATTCCTTTAGTTATTTTCTTGCAGATATAGTCGGTATTACCATTCCAAGACAAATGCTGATCAACAATCACCCCAAGAGACTTTGTTTCGGAAACTTGTTTTTTCGATAGCTATATTAGGCTGTTTATCAATACCTTTAAGTCTGGGTCTTGAACCGATCAAAATAAATTCTGTCTTGGCAACATTTAAACTTAACTTATTTGCTAATAGCCAGTTTTTAAAGGAATCTAAATCCATATTCATGGCAGATTCCACTTCATTAATTGATTCTCCAGAAGATGTTAAGGTCGTATCATCGGCAAACAATCGCGTTTCGGTTTTCTTGAGACATTCAGGGAGATCGTTAATATAAAGTAGGAATAACAGAGGGCCCAAAATAGAGCCCTGTGGAACCCCACAAGTAATCGGTTTTTCAGACGAATTAACGCCGTTTACTTGACATTTCTGGACACGGTCAATCAAAAATGATCGAATTAGCGATAAGGCATTTCCTTTTATTCCATAAAGATCTAATTTACGTAACAGTATTTGATGGTTTACTGTGTCGAATGCCTTTTTTAAATCGATAAAGACAACCAGGTTGAACATGCCCCGGTCAATATTTGTGCACCAACTATTTGTACAGTCAAGTAACGCCATTACTGTTGAGTGGAACTTTCGAAAACCGTACTGTTTAGTCGAGAGTAGGTTATTATTGATTAAATATTCGTATAATTGATTATATAAAATCCGTTCCATAATTTTACTTATTGCGGGTAGGACGGAAATTGGTCTATAATTTTCTCTTAAACTTCTAAGACCATTTTTGTGGATAGGAGTAACCCTGGCCATTTTCCACTCAAGAGGAAAGCTTAAAATAATTGATTGATTAAAAATATGTGTTATCGATGTAGAAATTACAGGAGAAGCAATCTTCAAGATTTTAATAGAGATGTTGTCAATACCAGTAGCTTTAGAATTTGATAGACCGTTTAATAAGTTTATGACCTTATCAACACTTATGGTCTCAAAAGATGTAAAGCGAGCATTTGTTATTTTAACATAATCAGCAAAATTTTGTTCTGAATTGCTCATAGAATCTGCTAGATTTTCTCCAGTATTAGTAAAATAGTTGTTGAAACCATCCGCAATTTCGTCAGGTACAACAGTGTTGTTGCCATTTATGTTCAACTCATTTACAGTACGGTCTTTCGAATTTCTTCCAAGTAGATTATTTATTATTTTCCAGGCTTTTTTGGGATTGTGTTTTTGATCAGCAATCATCCGTTGGTAATAGTCAGACTTTACTTTCCTAATTTTAATGTTAACCATATTTCTAGCATGCTTGTATTTTGACCAATCAATTTCAGTCTTAGTAATCATTGCTTTCTTTTTAAGTTTATCCCTGTTTCTAATGTGCTCCTTCAGGTCTTTTGTCAACCAAGGAACCTTTTAGATTTTACCCTTTTATGTTGAAGGGGCGCATGCACATCCAAGACCTCCATGAATAATTTTTTCCAAAAGAGCCACATCGCGTTAGGATCGTCCTCTAATACATAAAGTTGTTCCCAAGGTTGTTTCATTAGATCTTCCAAAAAATGTTGTTCATTAAATTTTTTCATATTTCTAATCTGGATGGTAGTAGCCTTAATTTTAGGAGATATATTTATTTTCCTGATTGCAAAAATAAGACTATGGTCACTGACCCCTGTATGAACAACCCCTGAAATGGTGATCTTTTCTGGGTTAGATGTTACAAAATGGTCTAAAAGAGTTGAGGACGTCCATGTAATGCGAGTTGGCTCCTTTATTAATTGGGATAATTGATAGAGTTCGAGTAAAGAAAGCAATTTCTTAGTCGGTTGATCAGGGGGTGGCTTTTAGTAAATCGCAATTTAAGTCTCCAAGGATGAAGAGTTCCTTGTCTTCATTATCAATAACCTTGACCAAATTTTCAAAATATTCAAAAAAATCTGACGAAGAATCTGGTGGTCTATAGACCGCAACAACCACAAAAGGTCGACTATTTGGTTTTATAATTTCCAAACAAACTGCTTCTAAATCGACCAGTACTAGGTCATTACGATTTAAAGTAATTTGTAGAGTTTCGTAAATAAATACACACTCCACCACCTTTTCGGGATCTATCTTTTCTGACGACATCGTAACCTTGAATTTTAACTTCATTGTTACTGATAATGGAGTCAAGTCTAGTTTCGTTAAAGGCCATTAAATCTAAATGCTGATACAGAAGGTTTAAAACGACTTTATTTAACCGTTTTTGACCCTAACTCAAAAGTTTCAAAAGTGACCAAAATCGGTCAAAAAGTAAAGGCTAACCCCTTTACTTTTTTTTTTCCGGATTTTTTTCAAAACATCAAAAACAATATTTTTAGCCAAAATACAGCCTTCTCCTTTTCACAGAAGGTTTAAAACGACTTTATTTAACCGTTTTTGACCCTAACTCAAAAGTTTCAAAAGTGACCAAAATCGGTCAAAAAGTAAAGGCTAACCCCTTTACTTTTTTTTTCCGGATTTTTTCAAAACATCAAAAACAATATTTTTAGCCAAAATACAGCCTTCTCCTTTTCACAGAAGGTTTAAAACGACTTTATTTAACCGTTTTTGACCCTAACTCAAAAGTTTCAAAAGTGACCAAAATCGGTCAAAAAGTAAAGGCTAACCCCTTTACTTTTTTTTTCCGGATTTTTTTCAAAACATCAAAAACAATATTTTTAGCCAAAATACAGCCTTCTCCTTTTCACAGAAGGTTTAAAACGACTTTATTTAACCGTTTTTGACCCTAACTCAAAAGTTTCAAAAGTGACCAAAATCGGTCAAAAAGTAAAGGCTAACCCCTTTACTTTTTTTTTCCGGATTTTTTTCAAAACATCAAAAACAATATTTTTAGCCAAAATACAGCCTTCTCCTTTTCACAGAAGGTTTAAAACGACTTTATTTAACCGTTTTTGACCCTAACTCAAAAGCTTCAAAAGTGACCAAAATCGGTCAAAAAGTAAAGGCTAACCCCTTTACTTTTTTTTTCCGGATTTTTTTCAAAACATCAAAAACAATATTTTTAGCCAAAATACAGCCTTCTCCTTTTCACAGAAGGTTTAAAACGACTTTATTTAACCGTTTTTGACCCTAACTCAAAAGCTTCAAAAGTGACCAAAATCGGTCAAAAAGTAAAGGCTAACCCCTTTACTTTTTTTTTCCGGATTTTTTTCAAAACATCAAAAACAATATTTTTAGCCAAAATACAGCCTTCTCCTTTTCACAGAAGGTTTAAAACGACTTTATTTAACCGTTTTTGACCCTAACTCAAAAGCTTCAAAAGTGACCAAAATCGGTCAAAAAGTAAAGGCTAACCCCTTTACTTTTTTTTTTCCGGATTTTTTTCAAAACATCAAAAACAATATTTTTAGCCAAAATACAGCCTTCTCCTTTTCACAGAAGGTTTAAAACGACTTTATTTAACCGTTTTTGACCCTAACTCAAAAGTTTCAAAAGTGACCAAAATCGGTCAAAAAGTAAAGGCTAACCCCTTTACTTTTTTTTTCCGGATTTTTTTCAAAACATCAAAAACAATATTTTTAGCCAAAATACAGCCTTCTCCGTTTCACAGAAGGTTTAAAACGACTTTATTTAACCGTTTTTGACCCTAACTCAAAAGTTTCAAAAGTGACCAAAATTGGTCAAAAAGTAAAGGCTAACGCCTTTACTTTTTTTTTTCCGGACATTTTTCAAAACATCAAAAACAATATTTTTTGCCAAAATACAGCCTTCTCCTTTTCACAGAAGGTTTAAAACGACTTTATTTAACCGTTTTTGACCCTAACTCAAAAGTTTCAAAAGTGACCAAAATCGGTCAAAAAGTAAAGGCTAACCCCTTTACTTTTTTTTTCCGGATTTTTTTCAAAACATCAAAAACAATATTTTTAGCCAAAATACAGCCTTCTCCTTTTCACAGAAGGTTTAAAACGACTTTATTTAACCGTTTTTGACCCTAACTCAAAAGCTTCAAAAGTGACCAAAATCGGTCAAAAAGTAAAGGCTAACCCCTTTACTTTTTTTTTCCGGATTTTTTTCAAAACATCAAAAACAATATTTTTAGCCAAAATACAGCCTTCTCCTTTTCACAGAAGGTTTAAAACGACTTTATTTAACCGTTTTTGACCCTAACTCAAAAGCTTCAAAAGTGACCAAAATCGGTCAAAAAGTAGAGGCTAACCCCTTTACTTTTTTTTTCCGGAATTTTTTCAAAACATCAAAAACAATATTTTTAGCCAAAATACAGCCTTCTCCGTTTCACAGAAGGTTTAAAACGACTTTATTTAACCGTTTTTGACCCTAACTCAAAAGTTTCAAAAGTGACCAAAATTGGTCAAAAAGTAAAGGCTAACCCCTTTACTTTTTTTTTTCCGGATTTTTTTCAAAACATCAAAAACAATATTTTTAGCCAAAATACAGCCTTCTCCTTTTCACAGAAGGTTTAAAACGACTTTATTTAACCGTTTTTGACCCTAACTCAAAAGCTTCAAAAGTGACCAAAATCGGTCAAAAAGTAAAGGCTAACCCCTTTACTTTTTTTTTCCGGATTTTTTTCAAAACATAAAAAACAATATTTTTAGCCAAAATACAGCCTTCTCCTTTTCACAGAAGGTTTAAAACGACTTTATTTAACCGTTTTTGACCCTAACTCAAAAGCTTCAAAAGTGACCAAAATCGGTCAAAAAGTAAAGGCTAACCCCTTTACTTTTTTTTTCCGGATTTTTTTCAAAACATCAAAAACAATATTTTTAGCCAAAATACAGCCTTCTCCTTTTCACAGAAGGTTTAAAACGACTTTATTTAACCGTTTTTGACCCTAACTCAAAAGTTTCAAAAGTGACCAAAATCGGTCAAAAAGTAAAGGCTAACCCCTTTACTTTTTTTTTCCGGATTTTTTTCAAAACATCAAAAACAATATTTTTAGCCAAAATACAGCCTTCTCCTTTTCACAGAAGGTTTAAAACGACTTTATTTAACCGTTTTTGACCCTAACTCAAAAGCTTCAAAAGTGACCAAAATCGGTCAAAAAGTAAAGGCTAACCCCTTTACTTTTTTTTTCCGGATTTTTTTCAAAACATCAAAAACAATATTTTTAGCCAAAATACAGCCTTCTCCTTTTCACAGAAGGTTTAAAACGACTTTATTTAACCGTTTTTGACCCTAACTCAAAAGTTTCAAAAGTGACCAAAATCGGTCAAAAAGTAAAGGCTAACCCCTTTACTTTTTTTTTTCCGGATTTTTTTCAAAAAATCAAAAACAATATTTTTAGCCAAAATACAGCCTTCTCCTTTTCACAGAAGGTTTAAAACGACTTTATTTAACCGTTTTTGACCCTAACTCAAAAGTTTCAAAAGTGACCAAAATCGGTCAAAAAGTAAAGGCTAACCCCTTTACTTTTTTTTTTCCGGATTTTTTTCAAAACATCAAAAACAATATTTTTAGCCAAAATACAGCCTTCTCCTTTTCACAGAAGGTTTAAAACGACTTTATTTAACCGTTTTTGACCCTAACTCAAAAGTTTCAAAAGTGACCAAAATCGGTCAAAAAGTAAAGGCTAACCCCTTTACTTTTTTTTTTCCGGATTTTTTTCAAAACATCAAAAACAATATTTTTAGCCAAAATACAGCCTTCTCCTTTTCACAGAAGGTTTAAAACGACTTTATTTAACCGTTTTTGACCCTAACTCAAAAGCTTCAAAAGTGACCAAAATCGGTCAAAAAGTAAAGGCTAACCCCTTTACTTTTTTTTTCCGGATTTTTTTCAAAACATCAAAAACAATATTTTTAGCCAAAATACAGCCTTCTCCTTTTCACAGAAGGTTTAAAACGACTTTATTTAACCGTTTTTGACCCTAACTCAAAAGCTTCAAAAGTGACCAAAATCGGTCAAAAAGTAAAGGCTAACCCCTTTACTTTTTTTTTCCGGATTTTTTTCAAAACATCAAAAACAATATTTTTAGCCAAAATACAGCCTTCTCCTTTTCACAGAAGGTTTAAAACGACTTTATTTAACCGTTTTTGACCCTAACTCAAAAGTTTCAAAAGTGACCAAAATCGGTCAAAAAGTAAAGGCTAACCCCTTTACTTTTTTTTTCCGGATTTTTTTCAAAACATCAAAAACAATATTTTTAGCCAAAATACAGCCTTCTCCTTTTCACAGAAGGTTTAAAACGACTTTATTTAACCGTTTTTGACCCTAACTCAAAAGTTTCAAAAGTGACCAAAATCGGTCAAAAAGTAAAGGCTAACCCCTTTACTTTTTTTTTCCGGATTTTTTTCAAAACATCAAAAACAATATTTTTAGCCAAAATACAGCCTTCTCCTTTTCACAGAAGGTTTAAAACGACTTTATTTAACCGTTTTTGACCCTAACTCAAAAGCTTCAAAAGTGACCAAAATCGGTCAAAAAGTAAAGGCTAACCCCTTTACTTTTTTTTTCCGGATTTTTTCAAAACATCAAAAACAATATTTTTAGCCAAAATACAGCCTTCTCCTTTTCACAGAAGGTTTAAAACGACTTTATTTAACCGTTTTTGACCCTAACTCAAAAGTTTCAAAAGTGACCAAAATCGGTCAAAAAGTAAAGGCTAACCCCTTTACTTTTTTTTTCCGGATTTTTTTCAAAACATCAAAAACAATATTTTTAGCCAAAATACAGCCTTCTCCTTTTCACAGAAGGTTTAAAACGACTTTATTTAACCGTTTTTGACCCTAACTCAAAAGCTTCAAAAGTGACCAAAATCGGTCAAAAAGTAAAGGCTAACCCCTTTACTTTTTTTTTCCGGATTTTTTTCAAAACATCAAAAACAATATTTTTAGCCAAAATACAGCCTTCTCCTTTTCACAGAAGGTTTAAAACGACTTTATTTAACCGTTTTTGACCCTAACTCAAAAGCTTCAAAAGTGACCAAAATCGGTCAAAAAGTAAAGGCTAACCCCTTTACTTTTTTTTTCCGGATTTTTTTCAAAACATCAAAAACAATATTTTTAGCCAAAATACAGCCTTCTCCTTTTCACAGAAGGTTTAAAACGACTTTATTTAACCGTTTTTGACCCTAACTCAAAAGTTTCAAAAGTGACCAAAATCGGTCAAAAAGTAAAGGCTAACCCCTTTACTTTTTTTTTCCGGATTTTTTTCAAAACATCAAAAACAATATTTTTAGCCAAAATACAGCCTTCTCCTTTTCACAGAAGGTTTAAAACGACTTTATTTAACCGTTTTTGACCCTAACTCAAAAGTTTCAAAAGTGACCAAAATCGGTCAAAAAGTAAAGGCTAACCCCTTTACTTTTTTTTTCCGGATTTTTTTCAAAACATCAAAAACAATATTTTTAGCCAAAATACAGCCTTCTCCTTTTCACAGAAGGTTTAAAACGACTTTATTTAACCGTTTTTGACCCTAACTCAAAAGTTTCAAAAGTGACCAAAATCGGTCAAAAAGTAAAGGCTAACCCCTTTACTTTTTTTTTCCGGATTTTTTTCAAAACATCAAAAACAATATTTTTAGCCAAAATACAGCCTTCTCCTTTTCACAGAAGGTTTAAAACGACTTTATTTAACCGTTTTTGACCCTAACTCAAAAGCTTCAAAAGTGACCAAAATCGGTCAAAAAGTAAAGGCTAACCCCTTTACTTTTTTTTTCCGGATTTTTTTCAAAACATCAAAAACAATATTTTTAGCCAAAATACAGCCTTCTCCTTTTCACAGAAGGTTTAAAACGACTTTATTTAACCGTTTTTGACCCTAACTCAAAAGTTTCAAAAGTGACCAAAATCGGTCAAAAAGTAAAGGCTAACCCCTTTACTTTTTTTTTCCGGATTTTTTTCAAAACATCAAAAACAATATTTTTAGCCAAAATACAGCCTTCTCCTTTTCACAGAAGGTTTAAAACGACTTTATTTAACCGTTTTTGACCCTAACTCAAAAGCTTCAAAAGTGACCAAAATCGGTCAAAAAGTAAAGGCTAACCCCTTTACTTTTTTTTTCCGGATTTTTTTCAAAACATCAAAAACAATATTTTTAGCCAAAATACAGCCTTCTCCTTTTCACAGAAGGTTTAAAACGACTTTATTTAACCGTTTTTGACCCTAACTCAAAAGCTTCAAAAGTGACCAAAATCGGTCAAAAAGTAAAGGCTAACCCCTTTACTTTTTTTTTCCGGATTTTTTTCAAAACATCAAAAACAATATTTTTAGCCAAAATACAGCCTTCTCCTTTTCACAGAAGGTTTAAAACGACTTTATTTAACCGTTTTTGACCCTAACTCAAAAGCTTCAAAAGTGACCAAAATCGGTCAAAAAGTAAAGGCTAACCCCTTTACTTTTTTTTTCCGGATTTTTTTCAAAACATCAAAAACAATATTTTTAGCCAAAATACAGCCTTCTCCTTTTCACAGAAGGTTTAAAACGACTTTATTTAACCGTTTTTGACCCTAACTCAAAAGCTTCAAAAGTGACCAAAATCGGTCAAAAAGTAAAGGCTAACCCCTTTACTTTTTTTTTCCGGATTTTTTTCAAAACATCAAAAACAATATTTTTAGCCAAAATACAGCCTTCTCCTTTTCACAGAAGGTTTAAAACGACTTTATTTAACCGTTTTTGACCCTAACTCAAAAGTTTCAAAAGTGACCAAAATTGGTCAAAAAGTAAAGGCTAACCCCTTTACTTTTTTTTTTCCGGATATTTTTCAAAACATCAAAAACAATATTTTTAGCCAAAATACAGCCTTCTCCGTTTCACAGAAGGTTTAAAACGACTTTATTTAACCGTTTTTGACCCTAACTCAAAAGCTTCAAAAGTGACCAAAATCGGTCAAAAAGTAAAGGCTAACCCCTTTACTTTTTTTTTTCCGGATTTTTTTCAAAACATCAAAAACAATATTTTTAGCCAAAATACAGCCTTCTCCTTTTCACAGAAGGTTTAAAACGACTTTATTTAACCGTTTTTGACCCTAACTCAAAAGCTTCAAAAGTGACCAAAATCGGTCAAAAAGTAAAGGCTAACCCCTTTACTTTTTTTTTTCCGGATTTTTTTCAAAACATCAAAAACAATATTTTTAGCCAAAATACAGCCTTCTCCTTTTCACAGAAGGTTTAAAACGACTTTATTTAACCGTTTTTGACCCTAACTCAAAAGCTTCAAAAGTGACCAAAATCGGTCAAAAAGTAAAGGCTAACCCCTTTACTTTTTTTTTCCGGATTTTTTTCAAAACATCAAAAACAATATTTTTAGCCAAAATACAGCCTTCTCCTTTTCACAGAAGGTTTAAAACGACTTTATTTAACCGTTTTTGACCCTAACTCAAAAGTTTCAAAAGTGACCAAAATCGGTCAAAAAGTAAAGGCTAACCCCTTTACTTTTTTTTTCCGGATTTTTTTCAAAACATCAAAAACAATATTTTTAGCCAAAATACAGCCTTCTCCTTTTCACAGAAGGTTTAAAACGACTTTATTTAACCGTTTTTGACCCTAACTCAAAAGCTTCAAAAGTGACCAAAATCGGTCAAAAAGTAAAGGCTAACCCCTTTACTTTTTTTTTTCCGGATTTTTTTCAAAACATCAAAAACAATATTTTTAGCCAAAATACAGCCTTCTCCTTTTCACAGAAGGTTTAAAACGACTTTATTTAACCGTTTTTGACCCTAACTCAAAAGCTTCAAAAGTGACCAAAATCGGTCAAAAAGTAAAGGCTAACCCCTTTACTTTTTTTTTCCGGATTTTTTTCAAAACATCAAAAACAATATTTTTAGCCAAAATACAGCCTTCTCCGTTTCACAGAAGGTTTAAAACGACTTTATTTAACCGTTTTTGACCCTAACTCAAAAGCTTCAAAAGTGACCAAAATCGGTCAAAAAGTAAAGGCTAACCCCTTTACTTTTTTTTTCCGGATTTTTTTCAAAACATCAAAAACAATATTTTTAGCCAAAATACAGCCTTCTCCGTTTCACAGAAGGTTTAAAACGACTTTATTTAACCGTTTTTGACCCTAACTCAAAAGCTTCAAAAGTGACCAAAATCGGTCAAAAAGTAAAGGCTAACCCCTTTACTTTTTTTTTCCGGATTTTTTTCAAAACATCAAAAACAATATTTTTAGCCAAAATACAGCCTTCTCCGTTTCACAGAAGGTTTAAAACGACTTTATTTAACCGTTTTTGACCCTAACTCAAAAGCTTCAAAAGTGACCAAAATCGGTCAAAAAGTAAAGGCTAACCCCTTTACTTTTTTTTTCCGGATTTTTTTCAAAACATCAAAAACAATATTTTTAGCCAAAATACAGCCTTCTCCGTTTCACAGAAGGTTTAAAACGACTTTATTTAACCGTTTTTGACCCTAACTCAAAAGTTTCAAAAGTGACCAAAATCGGTCAAAAAGTAAAGGCTAACCCCTTTACTTTTTTTTTCCGGATTTTTTTCAAAACATCAAAAACAATATTTTTAGCCAAAATACAGCCTTCTCCTTTTCACAGAAGGTTTAAAACGACTTTATTTAACCGTTTTGGACCCTAACTCAAAAGTTTCAAAAGTGACCAAAATCGGTCAAAAAGTAAAGGCTAACCCCTTTACTTTTTTTTTCCGGATTTTTTTCAAAACATCAAAAACAATATTTTTAGCCAAAATACAGCCTTCTCCTTTTCACAGAAGGTTTAAAACGACTTTATTTAACCGTTTTTGACCCTAACTCAAAAGTTTCAAAAGTGACCAAAATCGGTCAAAAAGTAAAGGCTAACCCCTTTACTTTTTTTTTCCGGATTTTTTTCAAAACATCAAAAACAATATTTTTAGCCAAAATACAGCCTTCTCCTTTTCGCAGAAGGTTTAAAACGACTTTATTTAACCGTTTTTGACCCTAACTCAAAAGCTTCAAAAGTGACCAAAATCGGTCAAAAAGTAAAGGCTAACCCCTTTACTTTTTTTTTTCCGGATTTTTTTCAAAACATCAAAAACAATATTTTTAGCCAAAATACAGCCTTCTCCTTTTCACAGAAGGTTTAAAACGACTTTACTTAACCGTTTTTGACCCTAACTCAAAAGTTTCAAAAGTGACCAAAATCGGTCAAAAAGTAAAGGCTAACCCCTTTACTTTTTTTTCCGGATTTTTTTCAAAACATCAAAAACAATATTTTTAGCCAAAATACAGCCTTCTCCGTTTCACAGAAGGTTTAAAACGACTTTATTTAACCGTTTTTGACCCTAACTCAAAAGCTTCAAAAGTGACCAAAATCGGTCAAAAAGTAAAGGCTAACCCCTTTACTTTTTTTTTTCCGGATTTTTTTCAAAACATCAAAAACAATATTTTTAGCCAAAATACAGCCTTCTCCGTTTCACAGAAGGTTTAAAACGACTTTATTTAACCGTTTTTGACCCTAACTCAAAAGCTTCAAAAGTGACCAAAATCGGTCAAAAAGTAAAGGCTAACCCCTTTACTTTTTTTTTTCCGGATTTTTTTCAAAACATCAAAAACAATATTTTTAGCCAAAATACAGCCTTCTCCTTTTCACAGGTTTAAAACGACTTTATTTAACCGTTTTTGACCCTAACTCAAAAGTTTCAAAAGTGACCAAAATTGGTCAAAAAGTAAAGGCTAACCCCTTTACTTTTTTTTTTCCGGATATTTTTCAAAACATCAAAAACAATATTTTTAGCCAAAATACAGCCTTCTCCTTTTCACAGAAGGTTTAAAACGACTTTATTTAACCGTTTTTGACCCTAACTCAAAAGTTTCAAACGTGACCAAAATCGGTCAAAAAGTAAAGGCTAACCCCTTTACTTTTTTTTTTCCGGATTTTTTTCAAAACATCAAAAACAATATTTTTAGCCAAAATACAGCCTTCTCCTTTTCACAGAAGGTTTAAAACGACTTTATTTAACCGTTTTTGACCCTAACTCAAAAGTTTCAAAAGTGACCAAAATCGGTCAAAAAGTAAAGGCTAACCCCTTTACTTTTTTTTTCCGGATTTTTTCAAAACATCAAAAACAATATTTTTAGCCAAAATACAGCCTTCTCCTTTTCACAGAAGGTTTAAAACGACTTTATTTAACCGTTTTTGACCCTAACCCAAAAGCTTCAAAAGTGACCAAAATCGGTCAAAAAGTAAAGGCTAACCCCTTTACTTTTTTTTTCCGGATTTTTTTCAAAACATCAAAAACAATATTTTTAGCCAAAATACAGCCTTCTCCGTTTCACAGAAGGTTTAAAACGACTTTATTTAACCGTTTTTGACCCTAACTCAAAAGTTTCAAAAGTGACCAAAATTGGTCAAAAAGTAAAGGCTAACTAACGCCTTTACTTTTTTTTTTCCGGATATTTTTCAAAACATCAAAAACAATATTTTTTGCCAAAATACAGCCTTCTCCTTTTCACAGAAGGTTTAAAACGACTTTATTTAACCGTTTTTGACCCTAACTCAAAAGCTTCAAAAGTGACCAAAATCGGTCAAAAAGTAAAGGCTAACCCCTTTACTTTTTTTTTCCGGATTTTTTTCAAAACATCAAAAACAATATTTTTAGCCAAAATACAGCCTTCTCCTTTTCACAGAAGGTTTAAAACGACTTTATTTAACCGTTTTTGACCCTAACTCAAAAGCTTCAAAAGTGACCAAAATCGGTCAAAAAGTAAAGGCTAACCCCTTTACTTTTTTTTTCCGGATTTTTTTCAAAACATCAAAAACAATATTTTTAGCCAAAATACAGCCTTCTCCTTTTCACAGGAGGTTTAAAACGACTTTCTTTAACCGTTTTTGACCCTAACTCAAAAGTTTCAAAAGTGACCAAAATCGGTCAAAAAGTAAAGGCGTTAGCCTTTACTTTTTTTTTCCGGATTTTTTTCAAAACATCAAAAACAATATTTTTAGCCAAAATACAGCCTTCTCCTTTTCACAGAAGGTTTAAAACGACTTTATTTAACCGTTTTTGACCCTAACTCAAAAGCTTCAAAAGTGACCAAAATCGGTCAAAAAGTAAAGGCTAACCCCTTTACTTTTTTTTTCCGGATTTTTTTCAAAACATCAAAAACAATATTTTTAGCCAAAATACAGCCTTCTCCTTTTCACAGGAGGTTTAAAACGACTTTATTTAACCGTTTTTGACCCTAACTCAAAAGTTTCAAAAGTGACCAAAATCGGTCAAAAAGTAAAGGCTAACCCCTTTACTTTTTTTTTTCCGGATTTTTTTCAAAACATCAAAAACAGTATTTTTAGCCAAAATACAGCCTTCTGCTTTTCGCAGAAGGTTTAAAACGACTTTATTTAACTCTTTTTAACCCTAACTCAAAAGTTTCAAAAGTGACCAAAATCGGTCAAAAAGTAAAGGCTAACCCCTTACTTTTTTTTTCCGGATTTTTTTCAAAACATCAAAAACAATATTTTTAGCCAAAATACAGCCTTCTCCTTTTCACAGAAGGTTTAAAACGACTTTATTTAACCGTTTTTGACCCTAACTCAAAAGCTTCAAAAGTGACCAAAATCGGTCAAAAAGTAAAGGCTAACCCCTTTACTTTTTTTTTCCGGATTTTTTTCAAAACATCAAAAACAATATTTTTAGCCAAAATACAGCCTTCTCCTTTTCACAGGAGGTTTAAAACGACTTTATTTAACCGTTTTTGACCCTAACTCAAAAGTTTCAAAAGTGACCAAAATCGGTCAAAAAGTAAAGGCTAACCCCTTTACTTTTTTTTTTCCGGATTTTTTTCAAAACATCAAAAACAGTATTTTTAGCCAAAATACAGCCTTCTGCTTTTCACAGAAGGTTTAAAACGACTTTATTTAACCGTTTTTGACCCTAAGTCAAAAGCTTCAAAAGTGACCAAAATCGGTCAAAAAGTAAAGGCTAACCCCTTTACTTTTTTTTTTCCGGATTTTTTCAAAACATCAAAAACAATATTTTTAGCCAAAATACAGCCTTCTCCGTTTCACAGAAGGTTTAAAACGACTTTATTTAACCGTTTTTGACCCTAACTCAAAAGCTTCAAAAGTGACCAAAATCGGTCAAAAAGTAAAGGCTAACCCCTTTACTTTTTTTTTTCCGGATTTTTTTCAAAACATCAAAAACAATATTTTTAGCCAAAATACAGCCTTCTCCTTTTCACAGAAGGTTTAAAACGACTTTATTTAACCGTTTTTGACCCTAAGTCAAAAGCTTCAAAAGTGACCAAAATCGGTCAAAAAGTAAAGGCTAACCCCTTTACTTTTTTTTTTCCGGATTTTTTTCAAAACATCAAAAACAATATTTTTAGCCAAAATACAGCCTTCTCCTTTTCACAGAAGGTTTAAAACGACTTTATTTAACCGTTTTTGACCCTAACTCAAAAGCTTCAAAAGTGACCAAAATCGGTCAAAAAGTAAAGGCTAACCCCTTTACTTTTTTTTCCGGATTTTTTCAAAACATCAAAAACAATATTTTTAGCCAAAATACAGCCTTCTCCTTTTCGCAGAAGGTTTAAAACGACTTTATTTAACCGTTTTTGACCCTAACTCAAAAGCTTCAAAAGTGACCAAAATCGGTCAAAAAGTAAAGGCTAACCCCTTTACTTTTTTTTTCCGGATTTTTTTCAAAACATCAAAAACAATATTTTTAGCCAAAATACAGCCTTCTCCTTTTCACAGAAGGTTTAAAACGACTTTATTTAACCGTTTTTGACCCTAACTCAAAAGTTTCAAAAGTGACCAAAATCGGTCAAAAAGTAAAGGCTAACCCCTTTACTTTTTTTTTTCCGGATTTTTTTCAAAACATCAAAAACAATATTTTTAGCCAAAATACAGCCTTCTCCTTTTCGCAGAAGGTTTAAAACGACTTTATTTAACTCTTTTTAACCCTAACTCAAAAGTTTCAAAAGTGACCAAAATCGGTCAAAAAGTAAAGGCTAACCCCTTTACTTTTTTTTTTTCCAGATTTTTTTCAAAACATCAAAAACAATATTTTTAGCCAAAATACAGCCTTCTCCTTTTCACAGAAGGTTTAAAACGACTTTATTTAACCATTTTTGACCATAACTCAAAAGTGACCAAAATCGGTCAAAAAGTAAAGGCTAACCCCTTTACTTTTTTTACCACAGCTTGACAGCAAAAACAAACGTGGAAAAAACAGTCACACCACTTGACTTGATCTTGTATTGTAATTTTTTGTTCTTTATGACATGATCTGTGATAATTACAGTAACACACCCAAAGAAATTAGCCAGTGTCTTTCTCCTTTTGAAAAAGTCAAAGTTTAGGTTTTGACCATTTTTTCAACAATTAAAAACGGACTCAAAATGTCAAAAGATAGCAGTGATAAACTTTCAGTGCTTGAAACTATTCCTTGAATGTTCTTTACCTTAAAGAAGTGTAAATACTTGAAGTGGATTGAAATCCGAGTATGTCTTTCGTGGTTCGATTGGACCACGGCAACCAAACTCGACATGCTTTTCCTTGGCCAGTTCGTGTCGAAAATCAACCATATGCCCATTGATAAGGACGCTTTCAACACAACCAACTAACGCCTGACCAGTTGAACCAACATTTACGCCTAAATCGCCTGAAAACAAAACATGAAGTACTTGATATTAAGGGCATGTTTAAGGGCGAGTTAGTTGGTCAGCCGAGTTACTCGGTTTTAATATAAACAACGTGAAAATACTATTTTATAAGGTGTACAGTTATTTATTAAATGGCTGGGTTTGATTTCTGGTCCGTACGCAAAACGACGCACGCTGATTGGTTCCTGAGAGGTTGGGATTTTACGATATTGACCGACCAGTCAATACGCTTTTTTCTCGGCCCTGTAAGTTTTGGCGGGAACATTTCTGAGTCGATTTGTATAAAAATAAAAGAGAACTGGTTATCTTTGTTCAAATATTCTGAACAATAAAATGTGCTAAAACATTGCTGCTGGTTTTCTTTAAAGCTCTTTATCTAAAAACACGACAAATAAAAGCCGAACTGGTGTAAACAAGAAGGCCAAGTAGCGACACGAAAAAGTTAACAGGTTAAGGTAAACAACATACTCCGAAGACGAAAACAACGCTTGAAACTTAAAAATAAAATGAACCAATAGCCATATAATAAATTCCTTATTAACCTCGTTTGCTCGGTCTGTACTGGAAAGTATTTGCCCTCGGTTTTAACGCACAAACCTCGCTCCTTCGTCGCTCGGTCTGTACGAAAACCTCAGGCAAATACTTTCCCGTACAGACCTCGCACTCGGTTAATCCCCGAGCCGGGCGTAGGGCCGAAGGCTCGGAGCCCGGTGAGGGTGCTAATCTTGACATGCGTGGAGTCCACTTTACACGCGTGTTAAAATGCGAGGGAGACGAAATCTGTGAAATAGTTTATTTGTTTGTATATATATATGTTTGGTACGGTGTCACGCGGTAAGAATAGTTGGACACTGGTGACTAGCGACGAAGAAAACTATAAAGTATAAACTCTCAAACAAATAGTATTTTGCTTTCGTTTATTAAAACGAAACGAAATGGGGCACGAAGAAAAGAAGGATACAAACAAGCCTTAAAACCTTATATATCTTGAAGAGAAACCAGAGAACTTGAAGAAACCAAACGCCTTATGGTAAACAAAAACGGTAGGATTCTTGTTGTTTTCAAGTTTTCGCTTAACCTAAACTGTCCTAAACAATATACAGCTTCACGTTTTCGTGCTTTCCCTTTGCTCGTCCCAGGCCTCGCAAAATCGCCTGCCCGACGTCCCGGGGCAGGCAAAATTTCTGTCGGGCAACCAAAATCTCTAGTGTGATGTCCCGACGGGCAACCAGAAATTTACTTACAGACCACGATAAGTTACACACTTTTAGTTTTACAATAGTTTTTCTGATTTAGTAAATGTGTTAATCAAGCCATGTGAAGAGATGGTTTATTGTTTTGATCTTTGATAAGTGTATTGAAATTTACAAAATCGATACGAAAAATTGTAAAATTAAAATTTTTCTGTACTCTGGTTCGTGGCGCGAGTTTATTGCGATTTGTAAATATCAACTCAACACGCGTCGCGCGAGTCGCGAGATAAAATTATACAACATGGCCGACATTGGCCACGGCTTCTACAACGTGATATTATAATGAGTTTATTGAGATATTTTAAATCTGCATCAACTAACAATGATGGGGATGATCCAGGCGTGGGAGGTAAGAGGGGACAAAGCGAAACATCAGCCACAGGTAAGAAAGACTACGAAAACAAAAAGAGAAAACGGCAATTTGTCCCATCTTGGTCAAAGGAATTTACTTGGCTTGATTTGAATAAAGACAAAAACGTAATGGTTTGTCGCTTTTGCAACGAGTTTTCTCAACATGCAGACAAAGAAAGCCCGTTTTATCTCGGAACAAGTACCTTTAGAAAGAGTTCTATTAAAACACACGCTAAATCTAAGGCCCACGCAAAGTGTGAACTTGCAAAGAGAGCTAAAGAAAATCCACGAAGCACACCAATGGCACAAACTGTTGCTAAAATGAACAAGGATAATTTTGAAGTACTCAAAAAATTGTTTCGCACTGCATACTATGTTGCAAAAGAGGAAATTGCACTGGCCAAGTTTCCAAGTTTATGTAAGCTGCAAATAGGCAACGGGATTAATATGAATAACACCTATTTGAATGACCACGCATGTCGTAATTTTATTGGAGCTATGGCGCATGTAGGCTACATAGATTAGATACAGCAAGTCAAATTGAAAAGAGCAGGTTTTTGTCTGTGCTTTCAGATGGAAGCACAGACAATAGCATAATTGAACAAGAACTTGTCTATGTTAGGTTTCTGTGCAATGGGAAGCCCCAGACCAAAATGATCAAAATTGTAGATGTTAAGCATGCACATGGAGTTGGCATTCTCAATGCTATTGACGGGGCTGTTAAAGATGTTGGTATTACATTGGAGATATGGCTTAGCAAAGTTGTGTGTGCCAACTTTGATGGAGCTAGTGTGATGATGGGAGAGATAAATGGAGTTGCCGGTCGACTGAAGCACCGTGTTCCACACATTGTTATTCTGCATTGTGTGGCACATAAACTGGAACTGGCTGTACTTGATGCAGTTAAAAGAGTTCCCTACCTTCAGAAGTTTGATGATACAATAAAGGCAATTTTCAAAATGTATTATCGTTCTCCTAAGAAGAGGAGAGAACTGAAGGAAATAGGGGAAATTGTGGAAGAAAAGGTTTGTGTAAACAAAGTTTATTACATCTCATAGTTAATATTCATTAACTTATTTATTAAATTATTAAGAATGTCTAATAATGGCACTCAATAATGGCAACATAATATTAAATATTTCATTTATTTACATTATTAACATTAATAATATTTTTAAAATAAAAAAATATTTTCTTGTTGACAGGTGGCTTACTTTAGTAAACTTAAATCTACAAGATGGGTGCCAAGCCGTCTAAGAAGCTTGGTAGCAATTGAGCGAAATTATGCAGCAACCATCATGCACTTAGACAACCTTGCAAGTGGACAATTGCCTGGCGTAAAGGCTGATGATGCAGCCAAGGCAAAAGGTCTATTTCTTGAGATGCAAACATTGAGATTTGTGAAATTCATGAATTTCATGATTGACTATAGTACTGTTCTGTCTGAATGCAGCAAGAACTTTCAGGATGAAGATATATTCATCACTCGTGTCAAGCAGATGATTGAGTCAACTACAGCGAAACTACTAAAGCTAAAGACAAAACCTGGAAAATACACAAAGAGCCTCAACGAGCTTCTTTCAGGTGATGCTCATGCTTCTTAATTTACACATTTGATGATTTGAAAATTTATATTTATTTATTTATTCAATGAACAATAAATCTATTATCAGTGTAAAATAAACTTACATACTCAATTACTCATACTGTCTTAGACAATAATAGTAATAGAATTACTCAGGAAAACACCAAACCTAATGTCCTAATCTGGTCAATTTTATTACAGGTGATGATAACCTGACCTACAAAGGAGTGACACTCACAAGACAAAAGAGACCTGTCCGTGCAGCTGCACACCAGCTACAAGTCCCTGGCAATGTTCCTGTTGAAATTGTGGATCCAGATTTCACTAAATTAATTGAAGATACAGTGGCTTATCTTGACACTCGGTTTGAAAACTTGGACGAAAAACCATTATCATGTTTTGAGGTATTTGACATATCTAAATTGCCATATGATCGAGAGGATATGGCAATCCATGGTGACAAGGAAGTTGATGACCTAATTAAACATTTTGCAGATGTTTTGACAGAACAAGAAATTAGAGAAATTCCAAATGAGTGGCCTGATTTCAAAATTTGGATGGCAGCACACAGAGGCAGAAGTCATCTTCTTGATTTGTACAGTGACTTAATCAAAGCAGATCCGCAGCATTTACGGCACATACTTGTCCTGGTTCAATTGTTGTTGACCCTCAGTCCTTCCACTGCCTCCTGTGAAAGGGGATTCTCGTGCATGAACCGAGTCAAGAATTCCCAAAGAACATGTTTGCATAATGATATTTTGAATGACCTGATGCAACTATCAGCCAATGGGTGTGAAGTGGACGAATACTCACCTGATAAAGCAGTGGAACATTGGTTTTTCTCGGGGAAAGGCACAAGGCACCTATCTCACAAAACTCCACAGCGAAAAAGAAAGGAAAGGTCAGTGGATGAGGAGATGGATCTCTCAGAAGACTCAGAAGAGGAATCAGAGGATCCCGTGCATGTAGACAATTCTTCAGAAGGAGATTCGTCAGAATCAGATACTGTTTTGGAATAGCTGTATTGTATTAAACATACTGTAAATACACATAACATTGCGTTTGAACTTTGACATTAATAAATGTTAGTTTGTTGTGATTAATTTTTGACTTAATAATAATTGAGGTGGGCAAGTTAGAAATGGCTTCGGGCAACCAAATTTCTCGTGGCACCTGCCCATGGGCAATCATGTTTTTTCAAATTTTGCGAGGCCTGGCTCGTCCAAAGCATAAATCACCTTAACTAAAGCTAACTTATAAAGCTAACTTAGACTTTATGTGGACGCGATGTTTTTCATTGGCATTGGATGCATCTTATTTATTAAAGACTCATGGGCTTTGGCGATTTTTTTGGCTGTATTTCCAAATTTTCGACTGAAACGTTATCTGTTTAATACTTCTTTCTAGAATCCGATTCTACAGAATTGTTTTTATCTCAGACTCCATTATAAATGTAATTTTTGAGCTGTTGACTTTTATTCCTGCTTTTGCAAAACATGTATGCATAGGGAAGCCATTCAAGGCTTGTTAAAAACAATCCCTTTCAGTTGAAACCTCCTAAAAACATATTTTGTAGTTTGTACAACCAGAATAACAATGAAATCTTAGTTTTGCTTTGATATGTTAAATCAGTTTAGTCATCTTATCCATAAATTATAGAATTATCTTGAGGATTATCATTTGTTTTTATATCTGTAAATTCTGTTTGTTTTTATATTGGCTGTATATCAGGTGTGCTTATTTTAATCAGGGTGGGTGGGTGGGTGGGTGTCTTGGTTTGGGGGGTGTTTCAAAAAAGCATTTAATAAAAGCGGGCGAGGGGTTGTTGCATTCATGTATTTCTAGTAAGTCTTTAATCATAACCTAATTCTAAAGCAATCAATATTCCCTTACTTGGTATTCCGCCAACATAAACTGTTCCAAAGACTTCACTTTCTGTAAGATTAATTTTCACTCCAGTCCAACTGTTGACTTGTAGTTCAACCAGACCAAGCGATTGTTTGACGTTGATGTCGTGGTATATGTTCTGACACAGCGCATAGGAATCATTCACAGGGTCTGGCCATGCAAGAGTTGTTCGGTTTGTTGAACTGACGTACGACAAAACAATCTAAAAGGTAATAGGCAGATCTTAACATTTGTGGTGACTCCTTATTTTTTTGTCTTCTAGCTAGGGTTGAAGGAGGACGGAATGTTACCGCTGTCAATAGTTCTAAAATTATATTGCATATATCGCAATAAAATGTTTATAGGTTAAAGATATCCTAAATCCAAATATATTTAACATTTTTGTTCTCCTGACAACAAATTCTGACGTTATTATGACATCATTGTTTGTCATTATGACGCCATTGTTGATGCCATTATGACATCATTATTATGACGTCATTACGACATCCTTATTATGACATCATTATTATGACATCATTATTATGAAATAATGACGTCATTATGACATCTAGTAATGACGTCATACTAATGATGTCATAATATAATGACGTCATTCGTTATTACGACCTCACCGGCCAGTAGTGTGGACGAAGGGTCTATAATATAATAATCTAATATTTTTATGACGTCATAATATCATGACGTCATTCGTTACTATGACGTCTTCAGTAGTGTGGACGAAGGGTCTAACCGTATTAAACAGTTCATTTTCAAACCAAAACGTAATTATTTGCGCATGAGTTTGTTTCAACGTTCTTTGCAAGTATAGTTTATTTTAATTTCGTTGCAGATTTGTGTCCAAATAATCCATATTCTTTGTGGTACAATACAAAGAATTATTGGTTATTGTCGTTGTTGTTATTTATATTTTGGGCTCGCAGTAATTGGCAACTAGCAGTTGCGGTAACCCTGCCAAATTATTTACTGTGTATATTGTTATTGTTATTATTGGCAAAGTTATTAAATTACAAAAAATTACAAATTACAAGACAATCCTAACCTACCTGTCCGTTAACTTGTTCCAACTCCATCCTATTACTGCCATTCTTATCCATGGCAACAAACAACAGTCCGTTTCTTTCAGTCGTTCGGAATCTAATGTTCAATTCACTGCCAGCAGAGAAATTGTATTTTTCAGCTAACAAAAAAAAATATTAAATACTTAGCTATAAAAATCTGCTATAAAAAAAACTTTAGAAAAACAAATATATTTAAAATACATTACTCAAAAAAATAACGATCACAAGTAGCTCGTTCATTGAACGAAATTACAGCACTGTTTTTTTTACATTAGAAATCATTTGACTAGATTGCCAAAGTTTGAAAACTTAAAGGAACACCATTGAGTCACTGGAACTCAGATGGCAGACCGAGGAACACCGCTGCCAAACGTTTGCGTATGCGTGAATTCGCTGAATAAACATTGCAAGAGAAGTGGGAACTAGCCGTGGCGACAACAACCAGACAGTGAAGACTAAGTAAGACTCGACTATTCATTTGTGTTTTAAAAAAAGGGTAAAGAAAATTACGAAGTGGTAAATTCAGAATATGTTACAATATTGACAAAGAAGCCATGTACAAATTACCTACCTTATCTTTTTGGTAGTATGCTTATAATTTTAACTTTTGTGTCGGACTCTCGGACCAGTCCAAATATTTCAGTGTTTTCCCGCTCTTTTTCCGAGGACGGGCTCGGACGTCGCGCATGCGCAAAACGTTTGGCAGCGGTGTCAGACCGAGGTTGAATTCGATATTTATACCACACTACCTCGGTTCCAGTGGCCCAGTGGTGAGAGCGTCCGGCTAGCATTCGGAAGGTTGTGGGTTCGAGTCCCGTCTAGAGCTCAGAGTTTTTCCCTCAGTTTAACTTACGACAGCTTGTGCAGCAAAAAAATACGAAAAAACTTTACTGGAAGTAATAACTTACAAAGTTCGGCGTAACCGGAGCCATTGAAACCAACTTGAGACTGAACAAAATTATAACACTGTCCAGGCTGAACGTTTCTTGTCTGGTTCATAATTGCTTCGCCACTGTAATAAAAAAAAATAAACATGAGAAAAAACACTTCTTAATTTATTATATAAAATATTAACACTTTGTAGCTTGAAGATGAGTCTTTAGTATTTTATTCTGGCTAACGCCAGACGATTTTATTCAGCACAAGGAGAGGTCCAGGCCTCAAAGTGATAAAACCTATCTCTTTAACACTTTGAAGCCTGACGATGAGTCTTTAGTATTTTATTCTTGCTAACGCCAGACGATTTTATTCAGCAGAGGGAGAGGTCCAGGCCTCAAAGTGTTAAAACCTATCTCTTTAACACTTTGAAGCCTGACGACGAGTCTTTAGTATTTTATTCTGGCTAACGCCAGACGATTTTATTCAGCACAGGAAGAGGTCCAGGCTTCAAAGTGTTAAATGATTATTGAATGAGACTTTTGATATCAAAAAGTCTGTAATATCTACCAAGCGTTGAGAAAAATAATTGAGAAGAAATAACTGAGATTACGAAGTTGTTGTTTTATTACCTTAAATTGAAATGTTTGGTATGTGAGACAGTTTGGATAGATAACTTGCGAATACATCCAAAAAAGCTTGGAGCAGACACATTCTAGAAGAAAAGAAATGGCAAGAATGTTCATGTAACAGACCAAACACGAGGAGGAGTGTTTCATTGTTTCATCAGGGGTTCCAAACAGAGAGATTTTTTAATAATTGTCAGTTGTTTGCTGTACAAGCTGTGTTAGTTAGTAATACTCAGAAAAACTCTGAGCTCTAAGCGGGACTCGAACCCACAACCTTCTGAATGCTAGCCAGGCGCTCTAACCATTGAGCCACTAGAACTCAGATAGCGGAGCAAGGTTAATTAAGGTATTTATACCTTAGACTGTGCCCAGTCCTCCAGGAACGAGTCTTAACCGCTCGGTTACAAGTACTTAATTGTTGGTCTACAAGTCGCGTTGTAACAGTAAGTTTCCAGTTAAACACTGTTAGTTAGTTTCAGAAATTGCAGCTTGATGTTAGTAATAATTGTCAGTTGTTTGCTGTACAAGCTGTGTTAGTTAGTAATACTCAGAAAAACTCTGAGCTCTAAGCGGGACTCGAACCTTAACACAGCTTGTACAGCAAACAACTGACAATTATTACTAACATCAAGCTGCAATTTCTGAAACTAACTAGAGAGATTTTTCTTGTGTTTTCCTCATAAATTACTAATGATTTTTTTTTTAGAAAAATTAAGATCATCTTTACAGAATTGAGTTTTTTTTATCAAATATTATTAATAGTTTGAGGAATAGGATTCTTACCTGTAGCATCGATGTGTTTAGTGCATCGATTTTACCACCAACAAAAATAGAGTTGATTACCATACGTGCTCCAGGCCCATTACGGAGGTCCCTGTGATATTCTTTACTCTCTGGGATCACTATAGCTCCGAACTCACCAATCCGCAATAAATTAACCTGGAAGATAGAAAGCTTTATATAACCATACAAGATTAAAGATCCATCTATCAATCTATCGAGTCAAACACCCACCAACCCACACACCCCATCCATCAATACTGTACTGTACTGTACTGTACTGCACTGCACTGCACTGCACTGCGCTGCACTGTACTGCGCTGCACTGTACTGCATTGCGCTGTACTGCATTGCGCTGCACTGCACTGTACTGCACTGTACTGCGCTGTACTGTACTGTACTGTACTGTACTGTATTGTACTGTACTGTACTGTACTGTACTGTACTGTACTGTACTACGCTGTACTGTACTGTGCTGCGCTGCACTGTACTGTACTGTGCTGTGATATACTGTGCTGTGCTGTACTGTGCTGTGCTATACTGTGCTGTGCTGTACTGTGCTGTAGTGTAGTGTACTGTACTGTACTATACTCTGCTGTCCATTCATCCCTGCTAACGTACCGTATACCACACTCCGCCAATGGCGTAATTAGCTTTGGTCGTCATTTTCACCAGTCCCCGACCAGTGTTGAACTGATAGATAAGGTTTCCGCTGACCAATTCAAGCGAGACGAATTGTGAGGAAGTGTTGCCCACTGCTAAGAACAACAACCCGTTGGGAGACAAAGCACGGAACTCGAGAGAAATAACGAAGCTAAAACAGAAATAGAAAATAATTTACAAACGATACCAATAAACGGAAAACTGGGTTTAAGCTGATATTAGTAACTAAATAAGTACGTGGAAGGGAGAAGGAGGGGAGGGAGGAAGAAAGGAAAAAAAGAAAGAAAGGAAGACAGGAAGGAAGGTAGGAAGGAAGGTAGGAAGGAAGGAAGGAAGGAAGGAAGGAAGGAAGGAAGGAAGGAAGGAAGGAAGGAAGGAAGGAAGGAAGGAAGGAAGGAAGGGAGGGAGGGAGGGAGGGAGGGAGGGAGGGAGGGGGAGGGAGGGAGGAAGGAAGGAAGGAAGGAAGAAGGAAGGAAGGAAGGAAGGAAGGAAGGAAGGAAGGAAGGAAGGAAGGAAGGAAGGAAGGAAGGAAGGAAGGAAGGAAGGAAGGAAGGAAGGAAGGAAAGAAAGAAGGAAAGAAGGAAAGAAGGAAAGAAGGAAAGGAAGGAAAGGAAGGAAAGGAAGGAAAGAAAGGAAGGAAGGAAGGAAGGAAGGAAGGAAGGAAGGAAGGAAGGAAGGAAGGAAGGAAGGAAGGAAGGAAGAAAAAAAAGAAGGTAAAGAATGAAGGAAATAAGGAAGGAGGGAAGGAAAGAAAGAAAGAACGAAAGAAAGGAAGGAAGAAGGGAAGGAAGCAAGGAAGGAAGGAAGGAAGGAAGGCAGGAAGGAAGGAAGGAAGGAAGGAAGGAAGGAAGGAAGGAAGGAAGGAAGGAAGGAAGGAAGGAAGGAAGGAAGGAAGGAAGAAAAAAAAGAAGGTAAAGAATGAAGGAAATAAGAAAGGAGGGAAGGAAAGAAAGAAAGAACGAAAGAAAGGAAGGAAGAAGGGAAGGAAGGAAGGAAGGAAGGAAGGAAGGAAGGAAGGAAGCAAGCAAGGAAGCAAGGAAGCAAGGAAGGAAGGAAGGAAGGAAGGAAGGAAGGAAGGAAGGAAGGAAGGAAATAAGAAGGGAGAGAAGGAAAGAAAGAACGAAAGAAAGGAAGGGACAATATAGAGGTACATACCTTGTGCCCATGGTGTTTAGAAAACTGGTGTTAGGTTGCAGACTAAGAACGCTATCAATGCCTTGAAAATGAACCTCTTCTTGTGTCTCAGATCGCACTTTTTTGTCATACTTATCACCACAACTAGGTGGCTTCGTGGGAGCTGGTGTGGTCCGCACTGTGGCTGAGGGAGACACGCCTGCTGCTGACACATGCTCGCTGATCGCAGATTCAAATGCACTAAGTGAACTAGAATAACAGAAAGGTCACAAGATTAGATTATATAATTCTAGGTGATGATGGTGACGATGATGATGTTGATAGTAATGCTGCTGCTAATGGCAATGGTGTGATGGTGGTGATGGTGGAAATGGTGTGATGGTGGTGATGGTGATAATGATGGTGATGTTGATAGTAATGAAGATGGTGGTGGTCATGGCCATGGAGATGATGGTGGTAGAAATGATAGTGATGGAGATGATGGTGGTAGAAATGATAGTGATGGTGATGATGGTGGTGATAGTGGTGATGGTGGTGTTGGTGATGATGGTGTTGTTGATAGTAATGATGGTGGTGGTCATGGCCATGGAGATGATGGTGGTAGAAATGATAGTGATAGTGATGGTGATGATGGTGGTGATGATGGTGATAGTGGTGATAGTGGTGATGGTGGTGATGATGGTGATGGTGGTGATGGTGGTGTTGGTGATGATGGAGTTGTTGATAGTAATGAAGATGGTGGTGGTCATGGCCATGGAGATGATGGTGGTAGAGATGATAGTGATGGTGATGATGATGTGATGGTGGTGATGTTGATAGTAATGATGATGGTGGTGGTCATGGCCATAGAGATGATGGTGGTAGAAATGATGGTGATGGTGATGATGGTGGTGATAGTGGTGATGGTGGTGTTGGTGATGATGGTGTTGTTGATAGTAATGATGGTGGTGGTCATGGCCATGGAGATGATGGTGGTAGAAATGATAGTGATAGTGATGGTGATGATGGTGGTGATGATGGTGATAGTGGTGATAGTGGTGATGGTGGTGATGATGGTGATGGTGGTGATGGTGATGGTGGTGTTGGTGATGATGGAGTTGTTGATAGTAATGAAGATGGTGGTGGTCATGGCCATGGAGATGATGGTGGTAGAGATGATAGTGATGGTGATGATGATGTGATGGTGGTGATGTTGATAGTAATGATGATGGTGGTGGTCATGGCCATAGAGATGATGGTGGTAGAAATGATGGTGATGGTGATGATGGTGGTGATAGTGGTGATGGTGGTGTTGGTGATGATGGTGTTGTTGATAGTAATGATGGTGGTGGTCATGGCCATGGAGATGATGGTGGTAGAAATGATAGTGATAGTGATGGTGATGATGGTGGTGATGATGGTGATAGTGGTGATAGTGGTGATGGTGGTGATGATGGTGATGGTGGTGATGGTGGTGTTGGTGATGATGGAGATGTTGATAGTAATGATGATGGTGGTGGTCATGGCCATAGAGATGATGGTGGTAGAAATGATAGTGATGGTGATGATGGTGGTGATAGTGGTGATGGTGGTAATGGTGGTAATGGTGTGGTGTGATGGTGGTATGGTGTGATGGTGGTGATGGTGGTGGTGATGGTGATGATGATAATGGTGATGTTGACAGTCATAATGGTGGTGGTCATGGCCATGGTGATGATGGTGGTAGAAATGATAGTGATGGTGGTGGTGATGCTGATGATATTGATAGTAATGATGGTGGTGGTCATGGCCATGGTGATGATGGTGGTAGAAATGATAGTGATGGTAATAATGATGATAATGGTGATGTTGACAGTCATGATGGTGGTGGTCATGGCCATGGAGATGATGGTGGTAGAAATGATAGTGATGGTGATGATGATGATAATGGTGATGTTGACAGTAATGATGGTGGTGGTCATGGCCATGGTGATGATGGTGGTAGAAATGATAGTGATGGTGATGATGATGATAATGGTGATGTTGACAGTCATGATGGTGGTGGTCATGGCCATGGAGATGATGGTGGTAGAAATGATAGTGATGGTGATGATGATGATAATGGTGATGTTGACAGTAATGATGGTGGTGGTCATGGCCATGGTGATGATGGTGGTAGAAATGATAGTGATGGTGATGATGGTGGTGATGATGATGATAAAGGTGATGTTGACAGTAATGATGATGATGATGGTGGTGGTCATGGCCATGGTGATGATGGTGGTAGAAACGATAGTGATGGTGGTGGTGATGCTGATGATATTGATAGTAATGATGGTGGTGGTCATGGCAATGGTGATGATGGTGGCAGAAATGATAGTGATGGTGATGATTATAATAATAATAGTGCTAGTAGGTGATGACAACAAAGATAATAACGATGTAATATAGTTACAATCATGTTGATGGTAATGTGGATAATTATATCGATAAGCAATCAATAATCCTAACAGCTTTCAAAAAGTAACGGTTATAAACGAGGCAGAAGAATAAAGCACAAAGAATTTCAAAACACTAACCTTCCATCAAGAATCGTACTTAGGTTTAGTTTTACACTTTGAATGTCTCCTTTGAAAGACGAGAACACAGGAGCTTCTGAAGGAATGGTAACCGATGAATCGATTCCACCAATGAACAGGAACTTCTTCAAAGGAACTGGAGTTGGTACATGACGAGGGAGATCTTGAGATAAGGTTTCACCAGGCCTTGTATCCACTTTCATTTCAACTCTAGAAAGAAGACATTATTTATAACTGATTGAGTTAAAAAGCAAGGTGCTACAGTACCTAGGAGTATGTATAGTACAGAACAGAGGGTATACTTAATATAAAGGATTGTGTGTTACTACATTAAGATAACTTCTATCCTTCATTACTTAGGATAGAAGGAGTTGCAACAATGACGACGATCACTACTATAAGTCTTCCCCATTATGAAAACAGGTCCATGGTTATATAACAGGTCCATGGTTTTAACTAACAACGGTTTTCCTGAGAAGATGATTCAAGCTTCTATGACTCCTTCGGTACATCCAGAGCCGAATACACAGCCCCAGCAAGAACCACCTTCAGTTTCTCTTCCGTATATCGGACCAGCATCTCACAAGATTGAGAGGATTCTAAATCGTGCTGGTATGAAGGTATTTCACAGTAGTCAACACAAATTGTTCAAGGTACTTTTCACACATAAAGATGAAGTGGATAGCTTATCTAAGCCTGTAGTGTATCGCATTCCTTGTGAGTGTGGCTTGGTATACATCGGAGAAACGGGAAGGAATCTCTCAACTCGCCTGAAGGAACACAAGACATGTTGCATAAAAGCGCAACAAGAAAAGTCTGCTGTTGCCAAACACGCTTGGAAGTAAGACCATCGTGTTAAGTGGGAAGAGTCATCACTCTTAGCCAGCGACAAGCAATACTTCACAAGAGAATCCATTGAGATTGCAAAACATCACACTATTTCTCAGGAGGACAGCCATTAAATAGCACGCGGCGTGCCCTATTCGGAGAACATTCTTGATTTTGTCTTCTAATTAATAAAATTAACGTGATACGCCATTGTATTCTTACGTGATTTAATTGATCAGTTGCTTAATTTATAAATGACGTGAGCCAACAACTTGTTGTCATTGCTCTGATGAAGGCCTGAGTCAACAGGCCGAAAGCTTAGCAAAGAAATATTTTACGTGGCGTTTCCACAAAACTTATTTATATTACTTTATCGCCATGAAAACGTTCAAAGAATTAATTAGGTCCATGGTTGCTAGCTCTTCCATGATCCCATCTTTGAATTTTCGTTTAAAGCTGGTATACGGCTCTCCTTTCTTTAAAGGGTGTTGACAAGAAAAATTAAGTTTGTTTAATTTGAAAGAACTCGTGAAATTGTAATAGAAGATCTTTTACAACTTTTTCGTATCTTTCTTCGTTTTCAAAATATTTCAGTTTGTTTAATATGTAAATGAGATGATCCCTGACGTCAGAAGCAGGGTACAGTATTTTCACACGTAGCAAAATCAGTATATCTCTACATTTTTTAAACGAAATCACTTGAAACTGTGATTTCCTTGTGATACTGGACATTTCATAAGTGATTTTGCTTTGTGTATAAATACTGTACTCTGCTCCTGACGTCAGAGGCCATTCACTTACATATTAAACAAATTGAAATATCTTGATAAAAGAAACGAAAAAATTGTAAAAGATCTTCTATTACAATTTTATGAGTTCTTTCAAATTAGACAAACTTAATTTTTATTGCCAATGTCCTTTAAGTGGTCGAGTACTGTTTTCGTCTCTCTACGTCTTTCCCGCGCGTCCTTCCTGCTGTCTTTCCTTGTACACGCGTAAAAACGCACAACTTGTTCACGGTTGTCAACAGGCGTGAACAATGTTGTGCTGCTCGCCGTGAACAATGTTGTGCTGCTCGCCGTGAACAATGTTGTGCTGCTCGTCGTGAACAATGTTGTGCTACTCGCCGTGAACAATGTTGTGCTGCTCGCCGTGAACAATGTTGTGCTGCTCGCCTTGAACAATGTTGTGCTGCTCGCCGTGAACAATGTTGTGCTGCTCTCCGTGAACAATGTTGTGCTGCTCGCCGTGAACAATGTTGTGCTGCTCGCCGTGAACAATGTTGTGCTCCTCGCCGTGAACAATGTTGTGCTGCTCGCCGTGAACAATGTTGTGCTGCTCGCCGTGAACAATGTTGTGCTGCTCGCCTTGAACAATGTTGTGCTGCTCGCCGTGAACAATGTTGTGCTGCTCGCCGTGAACAAGTTGTTCACTTATGGTTCGAACAACTTGTCCACGGATAATTCAACAGTCATGAACAAGTTGTTCCAACAGCACATTTTTATAGCCAACAACGTTGTTCGCACATGATACAACATGTTGTCACAGCACGACGAAATAACAACGATGAACAACAACGTTACAACAACGGTGAACATGGTTGATGTATCAACACGTTCTTCGGTTGTTACAACATGCGTGAACAACGGTTGTTGTTTCATCAAGCAGTAACAACTTGTTAAAACAATGATGAACAATGTTGTTCATTTATCAATGTTGTTCACATATGTCAACAAGTTGTTACAGAATTGTTGCAAGTTGTTAAAGCATTGTTCAGGCAACAATGCTGTAACAACTTGCGAGATTTTTACGCGTGTACACGGGGTTCAGCAA
>OZ036000.1:2024386-2131886 GCA_964035015.1 Corallium rubrum
TAGAACCACTTTCCATTGTATGTACGACAACCCGAAACACGTCAAAACAGGGCGATGTACATTTCAGCGATTTCCTGCCAGAATATTTAATTAGATTCAAAAACCTGCAAGCGAAACAAGTCCGTCTCTTTCCTCCCGCTTTTCCGCTCTCCTGCCTTTCCGCTCGCCCGCAAAAACTAGCGCTAAGAGGCGGACTTGGAGCAAGTCTACCCAGTACAATACACGTAAAACAACTTACTTTTTGGCTCGCTGGTAGACCTCCGAGAAAAACTGGACTGTTCTCATCAAACTTCATTTCAAAATCTGGAGGTTTAGCTGTAGTTTCAGGATTATCGTAAGTCCGAAAGAATCCATTTTCTAAATTCATCACAGTTAACCTTGCATTGTCACCATATCTGTGTGGAGAATAGCAACAAGACAATTATTTAATAAAATATACAGCTATATATAAATAAGTTTTGTGGAAACACCACGTAAAATATTTCTTTGCTTTAGAAAAGAAATATTAATATTTTCTTTAATATTAAATAAAATTAATATAATATAATAAATAAATAAAATTAAAATAATAAAAATATAATAAAATAATATAATAATAATATTATAATAATAATATAATAATAATATTATAATAATAATAATAATAATAATAATAATAATAATAATAATAATAATAATAATAATAATAATAATATTAATTATAATAATAATTATAATAATAATAATAATTATAATAATATTATTTTAATATAATTAAATTAATATAATATTTTCTTTAATATTTTCTTTATTATTTCTTTAATATTAAAGAAATATTAATATTTTCTTTAGCAAAGAAATATTTTACGTGGTGTTTCCACAAAACTTATTTATATTACTTTATCGCCATGAAAACGTTCAAAGAATTAAAATATACAGCTGATGGATTCTGCAACAAAATTCTATCATGCAAGTAAGGGGAAATTAGGAAGATAGGAAATAGGAGATGTCGAGAAAAGGAAGTGAAGTAAGTAAAAGTGAAGTGAAGTGAAGTGAAGTGGAGTAAAGTGGAGTGGAGTGGAGTGGAGTGGAGTGGAGTGGAGTGGCGTGAAGTGAAGTGAGGTGAAGTGGAGTAAAGTGGAGTGAAGTGGAGTGAAGTGAAGTGAAGTGAAGTGAAGTGAAGTGAAGTGAAGTGAAGTGAAGTGAAGTGAAGTGGAGTGGAGTGAAGTGGAGTAAAGTGGAGTGGAGTGGAGTGAAGTGGAGTGGAGTGAAGTGGAGTAAAGTGGAGTGACGTGAAGTGAAGTGGAGTGAAGTGGAGTAAAGTGGAGTGGAGTGAAGTGGAGTGGAGTAAAGTGGAGTAAAGTGAAGTGAAGTGAAGTGAAGTGAAGTGAAGTGAAATGAAGTGAAGTGAAGTGGAGTGAAGTGAAGTGGAGTGAAGTGGAGTGAAGTGGAGTAAAGTGGAGTGGAGTGGAGTGGAGTGGAGTGGAGTGAAGTGAAGTGAAGTGAAGTGAAGTGAAGTGAAGTGAAGTGAAGTGAAGTGGAGTGGAGTGGAGTGAAGTGGAGTGAAGTGGAGTAAAGTGGAGTGAAGTGAAGTGAAGTGAAGTGGAGTAAAGTGGAGTGAAGTGAAGTGAGGTGAAGTGGAGTAAAGTGGAGTGAAGTGAAGTGGAGTAAAGTGGAGTGGAGTGAAGTGAAGTGAGGTGGAGTAAATGGAGTGAAGTGAAGTGAGGTGAGGTGAAGAGGAGTAAAGTGGAGTGGAGTGGAGTGAAGTGAGGTGAAGTGAAGTGGAGTAAAGTGGAGTGAAGTGAAGTGAAGTGGAGTAAAGTGGAGTGGAGTGAAGTGAAGTGGAGTAAAGTGGAGTGGAGTGAAGTGAAGTGAGGTGGAGTAAATGGAGTGAAGTGAAGTGAAGTGAGGTGAAGAGGAGTAAAGTGGAGTGAAGTGAAGTGGAGTGGAGTGGAGTGAAGTGAAGTGGAGTGAAGTGAAGTGAAGTGAAGTGAAGTGAAGTGAAGTGAAATAAAGTGAAGTGAAGTAAAGTGAAGTGAAGTGAAGTGAAGTGAAGTGAAGTGAAGTGAAGTGAAGTGAAGTGAAGTGAAACGAAGTGAAGTGAAGTAAAGTGAGGTGAAGTAAAGTGAAGTGAAGTAAAGTGAAGTGAAGTAAAGTGAAGTGAAGTGAAGTGAAGTGAACTAAAGTGAAGTGAAGTGAAGTGAAGTGAACTAAAGTGAAGTGAAGTGAAGTGAAGTGACGTGACGTGACGTGACGTGACGTGAAGTGAAGTGAAGTGAAGTGAAGTGAAGTGAAGTGAAGTGAAGTGAAACGAAGTGAAACGAAGTGAAACGAAGTGAAACGAAGTGAAACGAAGTGAAACGAAGTGAAACGAAGTGAAACGAAGTGAAACGAAGTGAAACGAAGTGAAACGAAGTGAAACGAAGTGAAACGAAGTGAAACGAAGTGAAACGAAGTGAAACGAAGTGAAGTGAAGTAAAGTGAGGTGATCAAAACACGACATAAAATAAATTATACTAACCTAGTTGCGTAAATTCTGTACCAGGTGTCTCTGGCAACCGGGACTTCCCAATTGGTGATGACAACTGGAGATGATCCAAGATTGTAAGTAAAACGGACATAATTGATCAACAACTTCAACGAAACACTTTGATGCTAAAAGAACAACAAGAAAAAACACAAATGAATTAAAACACGAGAAGGGAATAAAAGAAATTAAACTTTCTGAGTAAAGAAGAAAAAAAATAAGACAAATAAAAAGAAAGAAAGAAAGCGAGAAAAAAGGTTTATAATAAATTAAAAGACAACTATCCGCAACATCCTCAGAGAAACATTTTTCATGATTTTCTTACACGGCTAAAGTCAACCAAAATATTTACTTGGTGTGAGAATATCTCGTGCAATTTGGAGAAAATATGCACGAGTGAGTTTTTCAAAGACTATCAAAATTTCACGAGTCCGAAGGACGAGTGCCATTTGAGGTCTTTGAATAACTCACGAGTGCGTGTTTTTTTCAAATTGCACAAGAAATCATGCTATTACTTATTAATAATATATATGAAAAAGTTTAACATGAGGAGAATCTTTCTAATCAAAATGCTTTGTGCAAATAACATACATGAAAAAATCTAACAGGAAGAGCTTTTTTTCTAGTCAAGAATGATTTTTGTACAAATTTAAAAAAATAAAAAATTTGCACTGTATTTCCTTTTTTCTGCACTGTATTTCCTCAAAACTACACTGCTCTCAGCCGATCAGAATTGTTTTACATGTATATTATTAAGTTTGATAAAACTCGCCTCTAATCCGGCGGACGGGTATCCCAATTCAGATGCGAGTTTAAATCCCGCTCGAGTCAGCCGAATGTTTCGGTTGACTTTAACAGTGTAAGGAAATCATGAAAAATTATCGACTATCCGTAACTTACTGAATTGTTAGGACTTGGGGACATGTAAAACAGCAAACCATTTGATAGGTTGGTCTTGAAATCAAGAGATATTGCACTCAAAAGTGGATTGGATATTATTCGTTTCGTAGGCGCTAATTGAACGGATGTGTTTCCCCGTAATTTCATGGCAAGACGGAACTGAAAATAGCAGAAAATATTGCACCACAAATTATCCCACATCAAACATTAATTGCTTATAAACCCAAATATGATATTACTGCATGTGGATTCTATTTAATGTGTATAGTCGAATGGCAAAATATTTTTTGATTTAAACTTTTATTTGTTGTTATATTGAGGTTTGTATTTCCAAAATGGTAATGAGGATGACGTCTATGTAGGCATAATTTGCATACCCAGTGTTCCGTTACAGCAGAAATATTACCCAATTCACATGTTAATGGATACTTGAATAGTATATTCTGTATTTTATTATTTTTTTCATTAAAATCTTCAAGCGGTTTATCATAAGAAAAGAAAAAAACACACAAATGCCTGTCATCCTCATTACCATTTTGGAAATACAAACCTCAATATAACAACAAATAGAAGTTTAAAAACCAACAAAAAGTGGCGATGATTCTGGTGATAAACTAACCTTCAAAACTTTTTCTTTGGCAGACTTTAATTTTGCTTCAAGGACAGCCATCTTGGCAGTCAAGTTTTGTTGGGTTTGATTATTTAATTGAAGAATTCGATTGGATTCCTGCACGTCTTGAGTTATGTTGAACAGCAAGAGTTCTGTTTTATTTACTAAAAATAACGTTTTTAGAAAGAAAAATAAAATGAAATAAGAATAAAAACAAAAGCAATTAATTAAATATCTATTAATACTGCTGGTTGCAGGAGACCGCGCCGCGCGCCGAATATTTGATCGTTGTTTTCAAGTCCATGTGAACTCATAAGTATGAGTTCACATGAGCCAACTATGAGTTCACATGGACCAAGTATCAGTTCAAGGAGGGAAGGAAGGAAGGAAGGAAGGAAGGAAGGAAGGAAGGAAGGAAGGAAGGAAGGAAGGAAGGAAGGAAGGAAGGAAGGAAGGAAGGAAGGAAGGAAGGAAGGAAGGAAGGAAGGAAGGAAGAGAGGAAGGGAGGAAGGAAGGAAGGAAGGAAGGAAGGAAGGAAGGAAGGAAGGAAGGAAGGAAGGAAGGAAGGGAGGGAGGAAGGAAGGAAGGAAGGAAGGAAGGGAGGGAGGGACGAAAAATAACAGGAAGAAGAAATATGAGGGACAGGGGGAAGGTAGGAGATGGTGGAAGAAGAATAGAGAAAAGAAAGGGGAAACAAACAAATGAAAAAAGCAAAAAGTGATGAAGGTTAGAGAATGAGAGGAAGAGATATAGAATGGGAGGAAAAACGATAGTAAGGATGTAAGGGAAAAGAATGAAGAAGAGAGAGGAGGGTAAACAAGATTAACGAAGGGTATAAAATAGGAAATGAAGAGAAAAGTGGCAAGAAAGAAAAGTAGAAGTATAAAGAAATTAAAAAGTAAAAAGTATAAAAAAGTAAAGCCAAAGAAAGGAACTACAAGAGATGGGAAAAAGGAGGAGTAGGGAATATGGCAAAGAAAAGGCAAATACTTTCGAAGTGATCTCTTACCTGTACTGTGAGTATGTTGTACCAGATTACTTGCATTAATAACTAACGAATTGACAACTGAAAGTGTTTTGTTAGCTTCTGTTATTCTTCTCTTTTGATCCACACTCTCCACTTTAATAAGGTCTGATAGACTTCGTGTTTTGGACGCTAGGTTTGTGCTGTCGCGTATATAGGATTGAATGAGTGGTTCTTCCAGGTTTGCCACTGTGATTATTTGAGTAGATTTAACATCAAAGGCACTTGAGGACACTGTAACCCTTCTGCAAGTTTCGTTAGCTTCTGTAAATGTCTGGTCAGCTTGTGAAACGTTCTTGCTGAGTTCTAACAAATAGGATAAAACATAACAATTAATGGATGAATGAGTAGATTAATGGATGGATGGATGGATGGATGGATGGATGGATGGATGGATGGATGGATGGATGGATGGATGGATGGATGGATGAACGAATGAATGAATGAATGAATGAATGAATGAATGAATGAATGAATGAATGAATGAATGAATGAATGAATGAATGAATGAATGAATGAATGAATGAATGAATGATACATCGGTCAAAAAGTAAAGGCTAATTACCCTTAACATTTTTTCCCGACTTTTTAAATAAAGATCAAATATGAATATTTAGCACAAATACAGCCTTCTAGTTGTCAAAGAAAGACTAAAAAGGCAGACAGACAGACAGACAGACAGACAGACAGACAGACAGACAGACAGACAGACAGACAGACAGACAGACAGACAGACAGACAGACAGACAGACAGACAGACAGACAGACAGACAGACAGACAGACAGACAGAGACAGACAGACAGACGGACGGACGGACGGACGGACGGACGGACGGACGGACGGACGGACGGACGGACGGACGGACGGACGGACGGACGGACGGACGGACGGACGGACGGACGGACGGACGGACAGACAGACAGACAGACAGACAGACAGACAGACAGACAGACAGACAGACAGACAGACAGACAGACAGACAGAGAAGTAGATAAATAAATAAGTACTCAACTAAAAAATACTCAAATAGTAACGTACCAAATATGTCCAAGTTTCTTGCTAAGGTTGCAGCTAAGAGTGAGGAGCTCTTGTTTTGGCATTCCAAAACTTTCCGATTCAAGTCATCACTTGACCGTGACAAATTGGAAATCTGCAGCAAACACACCAAAAAACGTGAAAACACTTCATTAATATGTGAATAAATGCCACAAAAGTGAGAAAAACCACAACAAACTTGTCAAATAAAAACACCTACACACACTTACCCGACCATTCAATTCTTTAACTGCTATATTTGCTTGTTTCGAGAGCTCGACAGAGTTATTAATTTTCTTGGTTATCGTATCATATCGTTCAATTGATGTCACAGCTTTCTCACCATGGCGTCCAGCTACGGAAAAATTACTACAAAAATACAAACAAAACAATAAATTATATGGCTGGGTTTGATTTCCGGTCCGTACGCAAAACGACGCACGCTGATTGGTTCCTGAGAGGTCGGGATTTTACGATATTGACATCGGGGTCAATACGCTTTTTTCTTGGCCCTGTAAGTTTTGGGGGGGGGAACATTTCTGAGTTGATTTGAATACAAATAAAAGAGAACTAGGTATCTTTATTCAAATATTCTAACTATAAAATGTGTTAGAACATTACTGCTGGTTTTCTTTAAAGCTGTTTATCTAAAAACACGACAAATAAAAGCCGAACTGGTGTAAACAAGAAGGCCAAGAAGCGACACAAAAAAGTTAACAGGTAAGGTAAGGTAAACATCATACTTCGAAGACAAAAACAGAACAAAACACGCTCGGAACTTAAAAATAAAATGAACCAATAGCCATACAATAAATTCTTTATTAACCTCGTTTGCTCAGTCTGTACGGGAAAGTATTTGCCCTCGGTTTTGTCGCACAAACCTCGCTCCTTTGTTGTTCTGTCTGTACGAAAACCTCAGGCAAATACTTTCCCGTACAGACCTCGCACTCGGTTAATAAGTCTTTAATATTCTGTATCAAATGAGCTTAGCGCAACCAGAGGAATACATCAAAAGACCTAGGCATGCTTTTAACACTTATAAAACATGTTTGTTATCTGTTAATGTTTAGTAATAAATAAAGATAAATTTTCCACCAGTACAACTTACTTGTAAAGGTCTTGTGCTTCATCAGTCAAGTCTTGTGCATGTTGACTGGCATTTCTAACTACAGCACTCACATTCACAAGTAAATCATTTGCATCATTCACGTCTGACTTCAGCTTATCTACCTCTCGATCAAGCACTATCAAGCTGTCCGTTTGAACTTTCTGTTGAATAAAGTAATTATATAAGAAATAAATAACCACAAATTGTGGTGCCATGACAAATTAGCTGTACAGTGCACAGTGTTGGTCGGTCGGTCGGTCGGTCGGTCGGTTGGTTGGTTGGTTGGTTGGTTGGTTGATTGATTGGTTGGTTGGTTGGTTGGTTGGTTGGTTGGTTGGTTGGTTGATTGGTTGGTTGGTTGGTTGGTTGGTTGGTTGGTTGGTTGGTTGGTTGGTTGGTTGGTTGGTTGGTTGGTTGGTTGGTTGGTTGGTTGGTTGGTTGGTTAGTTGATTGGTTGGTTGGTTGGTTGGTTGGTTGGTTGGTTGGTTGGTTGGTTGGTTGGTTGGTTGGTTGGTTAGTTGATTGGTTGGTTGGTTGGTTGGTTGGTTGATTGATTGATTGATTGGTTGATTGATTGATTGATTGATTGATTGATTGGTTGGTTGGTTGGTTGGTTGGTTGGTTGATTGGTTGGTTGGTTGGTTGGTTGGTTGGTTGGTTGATTGGTTGATTGGTTGGTTGGTTATTTTATTGGTTGGTTGGTTAGTTAATTGATTGGTTGGTTGGTTTATTCGAGCGGGATCAATAACAAACGACGTTTACGCCAAACAGGGCATCGCCCTTTAGCCCTGTGTCTGACTCTAAATACGGTATCCTAATCCTAACTCTAGCCCTCACCTCGTAATTCTCTACAGCTGAAGCCGTTAATGCTCTGCTCTCGTTAAGATAAAAAGAAGTTTGTCTAAGTATTTCCTTGGTTTTCTCGATTGTACCATTCACCTGACCCATCAACCTCTAATGAAAAACAAACATCAATTATGCAGTGTGTTAGAAAAAAACACAAAAGCCTGCGAAAAATTAATTAGTGTTCTTTAAAGAGCTCATAAACCCAAATATGATATTACTGCATGTGGATTCTATTTAATGTGTATAGTTGAATGCCAAAAATATTTTCTTGATTTGAACTTTTATTTGTTGTTATATTGAGGTTTGTATTCCAAAATGGTAATGAGGATGACGTCAATGTAGGCATAATTTGCATACGCAGTGTTCCGTTACAGCTGAAATATTACCCAATTCACATGTTAATGGAATACTTGAATAGTATATTCTATATTTTATTATTTTTTCCATTAATATCTTCAAGCGGTTTATCATAAGAGAAGAAAAAACACACACAAATGGCTACATTTATGTCATTCTCATTACCATTTGGGAAATACAAACCGCAATATAACAACAAATAAAAGTTCAAATTAAAAAATATTTTGGCATCCAACTATTCACTTTATATAGAATCCATTTCAGTAATATATTTGAATTTATAGACACTTTAAATATTACATAAGGTCTCCAGCTCCGTACCTTCATATTGCCAATATCATCCTGTGTTTTGTTTCTGATCGATTCACCTTGTTCAATCAGCTTTCTCGTCTCATTCATCTCGCTATTAAACTGGTTAATTCTTTCGTTAAGTCTATCTGCTTCTTCTGTTTGGTTCTTGATTATTTCACGAGCATTTTGAGCCTCTTTAAAATTCTGTTCCACCACTCCACTTGTGGTTTTTTCTCTACTCTCTTGAATTAAAGCCTCTGAAATACTTTCTTTTAATAAACGAACAGCGTCTGATGATGATTCGTTCATATATCTGGCCTGATTTTCTTGTTGTTCCATCTCACTGACAATATCTTCGGTTTTTTGCTTCACGGCTTTAAATACACAAAAATAAAAAAAACTTGTTTAAATGGTATTGACAATAAAAATTAAGTTTGTTTAATTTGAAAGAACTCGTGAAATTGTAAAAGAAGATCTTTTACAACTTTTTCATGTCTTTCTTCGTTTGCAAGATATTTCAATTTGTTTAATATGTAAATGAGATGGGCTCTGACGTCAGGAGGAGGGTACAGTATCTTTACACAAAGCAACATCAGTTGTGAAATGTTCAGTGTCACAAGGCGTTTTTATGTGCACAGTTTCAAGTGATTTCGTTGAACAAATTTAGAGATGTAACTGGTTTTGCTACGTGTGAAAATACTGTACGCTGCTCCTGACGTCAGAGACCATCTCATTTAAACAAATTAAAATATCTTGAAAACGAAGAAAGATACAAAAGGATTGGAAAAGATCTTCTATTGCAATTTTACGAGTTCTTTCAAATTAGACAAACTTAATTTTTATTGCCAATGTTCTTTAAATAAAAAACAATCGCCATCTTCTTCCCCTTTAGTCCTTTTTTTTTAATTTTAATCCTTTTTCCACTAATCAAAAACGTCAAGAATACGAGACGTTTGGTGGACGTTCGTCAAACTCAATTACTCAGAAAAGATTTCTGAGCCCCAGACAGAGTTCGAACCTGCAACCTTCTAATGACCAGTTAGACGCTCTAACCATTGAGCCACTGAGGCTCAGATGGAGAGCTAAGGTTGAGATGGAGACGTAGTTAAAGTGATATGTTGTACGTATACATGTGGTGCTTTACGACCTTGGTGTAATGTAACAGACGTTCGGTGAACGTTCGGCAAGCTCAATTACTCAGAAATGATTTCTGAGACCCCAGACAGGGTTCGAAGCTGCAACCTTCTAATGACCAGTTAGATGCTCTAACCATTGAGCCACTGAGGTTCAGATGGAGAGCTAAGGTTGCTAATTCATAATCATATGTGTTCATAAGTGGTAGTGTTTGCATATGAGATGTAGTTAAAGTGATATGATGTTGTACGTATACATGTAGTGCATGTGGTACGTTTGTTAGCTTGGTGTGATGTAATAGACGTTTGGTGGACGTTCGTCAAGCTCAATTACTCAGAAAAGATTTCTGAGACCCCAGACAGGGTTCGAACCTGCAACCTTCTAATAACCAGTTAGACGCTCTAACCATTGAGCCACTGAGGCTCAGATGGAAAGCTAAGTCCATCAAACGTCTGTTACATTACACCAAGCCCGCAAACGTACCACATGCACTATGTGTATACCTACAACTCATCATAACACTTTAACTACATCTCATATGCAAACGCTACCACTTAGGAGCACATATGACTATGACTTTGCAACCTTAGCTCTCCATCTGAGCCTCAGTAGCTCAATGGTTAGAGCGTCTAACTCGTCATTAGAAGGTTGCAAGTCTCAATAAAACTGGATGGGGCATGAGGCCGAATTTAGCGTGCCAGTTGTATGATGACGTGACCACTACCCAAGATGGCTGCCACTAAAGTTCATAAGCTTTCGTAGATTGAAAACAGACAAAAAGAGTTATTTTAAGAAAGTTTAAACGAATGTAAGGACACAAGAAGTACTTATAAGGTTTAAGACGTTAATTTCTTGTATTTGTTTCTGTTACTGAGCTGTAAAACCTTTAAATTTCGTTGGTTTTCTTCAGTGCCGACAACGAAGAAAGTTCACGATAATATAAACTGAAATACAGACTATAAAATCTACGAAGAATTCAATTCCAAGTCTTAAATTGTACCTTTTATAGTAATCTTAATGCCTTGACAATATCTCGTGTTGTGTACTTGCCATCTTTTGACTGTATTTGTTGTTAAACAGTGAAAACTAAACGAACCGGCATCTGTTGTTTGCTTTACGGCTTTTCCGACTCCCCCGGCTAATCTGACCGCGCTGACGTCAAGATTGCTTATGCCAGGCAACTTTAGGATTGGGAACAAGTTCTAAGGCCGCCATGCGTCACACGTTCCACTACGTAAATGGCGGCGACTGGCACGAAATGTTTGACTGCTGGCCATAGCCTTCGCTCGAAACGTTAGACCACTTACGTTCTCTGTTTCGGCAGTATTAACCTATATATAGATCAGTTGTTCGAACCCAGTTTGGGGCTCAGAAATCTTTTCTGACTAATTGAGCTTGACGAACGTCCACCAAACATCTGTTCCATTACATGAAGCTCACAAACGTACCACATGCACTACATGTATACGTACAACTTATCGTATCACACCAAGAATAGCTGAACAAACGTCACTAAATACTCACAATCCGCGTAATCAAGAGCACTCTTGGAAAGATTTGATATATTCTCATTTCTTTCCAGTTCATCGTTTATTTTGCTCGAAACGTTAACAGCCTCAATTGTAAGTTTCATCTCCTGCAAAAGTACCAACATAATCGAATTATTGTAATAACATAATGGGGAGACGAAAACCCACAAAAACGTCCTGAACGTGTACAAATCTTTGTTTTAGGGATCCAGTTACATATAGTTCAGTAACTTGGACAACGTTGTTTAAAGTGGGTCTCTGGCGAAAATATTGTTGGTAATGTTTCTCCATAATCCTAAAGATATTATGGTACTTGATATCCAAATAATACCAGGGTTAAGTCACGTTGGCCTGAAAAAACAGAGAAAAATCTTCTCGACGTTTTGAGCGAAGGCCCTTCGTCAGGAGAAATTAATCACTAATTTCTCCTGACGAAGGGCCTTCGCTCGAAACGTCGAGAAGATTTTTCTCTGTTTTTCAGGCCAACGTGACTTAACCCTGGTAATATTCGGATTTCAACCGTGGCCGACGCTGTCCTAGAAGCTTTTAATGGTACTTGATAATTGTGCAAAGTTCATTTTGAAATTCTCAAAAACAAAGTTGTATTTTACGTGCAAAGTTTGTATTTTGGAGCGCCGCCATTAAATTGGCCGTGTTTGAGACGAATGAGTTGAAGAGAACTTATGACATCATAGACTCAACAAAAACAAAAGATCATTGTTGTTGTAACAAAAGGGTCATTGTTGTTATTGAGTCTATGACGTCATAAGCTTCCTCGACTCATTCTTCTCAAGCTCGGCCACTTTAATGGCGGCGCTCCAAAATACAAACTTCACACGTAAAATATCACCTTTTCTTCAACGAATTTTGAAATGAAACTTTGCACGATTACAAACTACCAAAACATCTTTAGGATTATGCAAAAACATTGCCAACAATATTTTCATCAGAAAACCACTATAATTGTTTATTTTTGGGGCGTAAAAACGAAAAACAAGTCTGACCTACCCGCTTTCTCATGTTTATGAGTGTTGAATTTAAAGTATTGTTTGAAAACGCCTGGCGATAATTTTCTAAGTGTTCAAAACTGGTAGTGTAGCTCTTTTGCAATGCCTGAAACGATAGATTTATCAAGTTTAATTAAATTATACATTCTCACTATTCAAGGAAAACGATACTATAAGAATAACCATTCGGTACAACTATATACATCACCTGGACACCAGGAAGTTTGCCTTCAATCTTCTCCAACTCCGGATAAAAATCTATCGACTGGTCCGCTTGTTCAGCTTTCATTTCAGAATTCTCCAACGCACGTCTTGCTTCATCTACCCTGCTTTGTAGTTTCATAGTACACCTTGGACAAGCTGAACAAACAAAGGAAAAAATCATCTGTCTGTCTGTCTGTCTGTCTGTCTGTCTGTCTGTCTGTCTGTCTGTCTGTCTGTCTGTCTGTCTGTCTGTCTGTCTGTCTGTCTGTCTGTCTGTCTGTCTGTCTGTCTGTGTCCGTCTGTGTCTGTCTGTGTCTGTCTGTGTCTGTCTGTGTCTGTCTGTGTCTGTCTGTCTGTGTCTGTCTGTGTCTGTCTGTCTGTCTGTCTGTCTGTCTGTCTGTCTGTCTGTCTGTCTGTCTGTCTGTCTGTCTGTCTGTCTGTCTGTCTGTCTGTCTGTCTGTCTGTGTCTGTCTGTCTGTCTGTCTGTCTGTCTGTCTGTCTGTCTGTCTGTCTGTCTGTCTGTCTGTCTGTCTGTCTGTCTGTCTGTCTGTCTGTCAGTCAGTGTCTGTCTGTCAGTGTCTGTCTGTCAGTGTCTGTCTGTCAGTGTCTGTCTGCCAGTGTCTGTCTGTCTATATCTGTCTATACCTGTCTATATCTGTCTATATCTGTCTATATCTGTCTATATCTGCCCGTCTGTCATTTGTACTCACGTTCACATCCTTTGCTTGAGAAATCTTTGTGCTGTACTTTACATCTATCACATTGCCGTCCCTCGACGCCATCTTTACAAGGACACTGTCCACTCACGTGGTCGCATATCGTACTATTAGACCCAGTGCTGTTACACGCGCATTCTATCAGAGAGAAACGACAGTTGAAAAGGATTTCCCAGAAGGACCTAGTGGGGGGGAGGGGGGGGGGGAGCGAAAGAAAATGCGAGGGCGAAAGATAACCTCACCGGCGCATCTCAAAAACAAGTCACGATCTAGCCCCTCTTTACCCACCCCACCCCTCTCTCTCTCTCTCCCTCCCTCCCTCCCTCCCTCCCTCCCTCCCTCTCTCCCTCCCTCCCTCCCTCCCTCCCTCCCTCCCTGAACACAACGCTTTGCTGGACAGTTCTAGGGATTTTTGGTGAAGGAAAATTCGAGTGTAGAATGTATACATTTTAAGACCAAACCGGGACCAGTTGCGAAAAATGCAACTACACAGGCCTTCCAGCAGGAATTGAACCCACGATCTTGCGATTCTAGTGCAATGCTCCGACCACTGAGCCACGGAGGCCGTTGCCGAGAGCTTGATCGCGAGTTCTGTAGACATTAAGTAGGTAATGCCAGGAGAGAATTGGGTTTATTAGAAGTAATATTGGGCATTTCACTATCGTAGCTCCGTAGTCAGAGCACTGCATTATAGGTTGGATTCCACGTCAAATCCTACCCCAACCACCTACCCATACCATAGAAATAGTATTTCTATGACCCATACGTACCCAAGCATGTGGCATTCGGCAGACCGTAATATTCATCATCACAGGCATCGCACTGTGCACCATGGGTAAAGTTCTTGCACTGACAAATACCGCTGTCATTACACTGGAGCATCGCAGACCCGAACTCGTTGCAATCACATTGCGTACAACCAGTGTCATTAAATCCGTAGGAATAAACCTTGGGGAAAGAAAAATACAGACTTCATAATCAACCTTCGATTATGTTTATACAATGCGGTTAATAACAGCAATTTACAAAACCAAATTTTTATATTACATTCAGTAGCGAAGCTAAGTATGGGTTAATTGACGGTCACTCGTGTGATATGGGATTTAACATCGTGAGTGAAGTTTAACAGTGGCAGTTAAGTTTCATGAGCGATGTTAAATCCCATATCACACGAGTGAACATCAATTAACCATTTTATCTCATGACTCTCTCGCAGTGAAATCATTTTGTTTTTTATTTAACTGACCGAGAAAGAAACAATTAGGGTTAGAAAGGAAGACACTCATTAGCATGCGATAAGCAGTCAAAACAATGGGATAACTAGTTATCCGAGTGAGGTAACTAGTTATCCCAGTATGCTATGCATACTCATCTGTTGAATAAAGGATTTAACCGGTCTGTTAGAACAATGAAATGTGGGTGTATCATGAGATAACTATGGCAAATTTAAAATAATCTACATATTCAGACATTTAGCAAAGTATATCCACCAACTCTTATTTCGTTGGAAATTTTTAGTTCTACTTAGTAAGATTGCTATAATGACTAATTTGTAGCATTTTTATTTTGTGATAATTGCGTTGTTGACAGGTTTACAGTATATTTCACTAGATTTCAAAATATGCTGATTAGTTAAAATTTGCATAGCATGACCAGATTCTACGCTTGGCTTCACCACTGCATGATTACTGTATATTGTTTTGATATCTTGTTAGTTTTCATGTTTTCGTAAATGGGATATTGTAAACACTGCACTAAACTGAATAAAATAGAATAAAATGAAATTACTGAACTTACTTCACACTTAGAACAGTTGAAACCTTGAACGTTTGGCTTGCAATGACAATGACCAGTCGTATGATTACATGGTTCTTCATAGCTTCCAATCACATTGCACGTGCATGCTATGAAAAGATATATAACATCATACTTAGATGTAATACAACGGTGTTTCTGATTGGCTACGTGCTCCATAACTCGATGGAACATGGCAATTTCAAACGTAATGGGAAACTAATTTTTAATCAGCGAAATAAATATTGTTTTCCGTTGTTTTATGTCTGATTCTCTGTTATGAAAGAAATGGTTCATGATTTGGCGTGCTCCATTAAGTGATGGATGCACTTGGGAAAGGGAGAGGGCTACGCCTCGACCAACTCTTACGCTTTTTTCGTGCTCTCCCAATTTCCCGCGTGCATCCATAACTCGATGGAGCACGCCAAACCATGAACCATTTCTTAATTAGAAAAACAAATGAACAGTTAATTCTTCAGGAAATAAGTAGCCCACTTGTTCACATCGCTTACCCTGACATTGCTGTTTGGTAGCGTCGCCATATGTTCCGTTCTCGCAACGTTCACAGTGCCAGCCAGTGGCGTTGTTTGCGCAGTAACCAAGGCAACTACCAGTCTCGTGGTCACAGATATCTGAGTTGTTGTAACACTGACACGTCGAACAATTTCCACCTGGTAAGTCTGGTCTTCCAAAATAACCCAGCTCACACCTGAAATACAAAAGAAAGACATGGTTAAAGAATAAAACATACCTTAGCTACTCTACGAGAGATCAAATGAGAATAGCAAATATCTTTGGCATCTCATCATTGTTAGTTGGTTTCAGAAATTGCAGCTTGATGTTAGTAATAATTGTCAGTTGTTTGCTGTACAAGCTGTGTTAGTTAGTAATACTAAGAAAAACTCTGAGCTCTAAGCGGGACTCGAACCCACAACCTTCTAAGGTATAAATAAGTCTAAGGTATAAATACCTTAATTAACCTTGCTCCGCTATCTGAGTTCTAGTGGCTCAATGATTAGAGCGTCTGGCTAGCATTCAGAAGGTTGTGGGTTCGAGTCCCGCTTAGAGCTCAGAGTTTTTCTGAGTATTACTAACTACAGTAACACAGCTTGTACAGCAAACAACTGACAATTATTACTAACATCAAGCTGCAATTTCTGAAACTAACTAACAGTGTTTAACTGGAAACTTACTGTTACAACGCGACTTGTAGACCAACAAGTACTTGTAACCGAGCGGTTAAGACTCGTTCCTGGAGGACTGGGCACAGTCTAAGGTATAAGTACCTTAATTAACCTTGCTCCGCTATCTGAGTTCTAGTGGCTCAATGGTTAGAGCGTCTGGCTAGCATTCAGAAGGTTGTGGGTTCGAGTCCCGCTTAGAGCTCAGAGTTTTTCTGAGTATTACTAACTAACACAGCTTGTACAGCAAACAACTGACAATTATTATCTCATCATTGATTTTTTATTGTTATTTTGCTTTGATTGGCTAATTTTTTCGCATCTCATTATTGATTTGTTATCGTTATTTTGGTCTGATTGGCTAATTCTTGATCACATGATTATCTTTCTTATATAAACTCTTGCTTGTTTAAACTCTTTACGTTTCTCTCTGACGAAGGGCCTTCGCTCGAAACGTTAAACTCCTACGTTCTCTGTTTCGGCAGTATATCTAACCTTACTATATTTCGATTGTTGTTTCTACACTGCCTACGCAGCACGCTGCTTTTATTTAATTATTTAAGTTATATACTGGTACCTACCTGTTACATTCTAGATTCTTTTCGTATCCTTGCGAGCAATTTAAACACTCGGCTGAGCCATTTGAAAGAAGAAAGCACAAATCCCTTGATAGAAAGAAAGTGATTTAATATTCTCGTGCAGTGAAGTATATAGTTTGATATAGAGTAGTATTTATTATATGGCATGGTAGGGCGTGGTATATAATGGTACAATATAGTATGGTATGATATGGAATGCTACAGTACAGTGTGGCATGGTAGAGTATGGTAGAGTATGGTGGAGTATGGTATGGTATGGTATGGTGTGGTATGATATATGGTATGGTATGGTGTGGTATGGTATGGTATGGTGTGGTATGATATGGTGTGGTATGGTGTGGTATGGTGTGGTATGGTATGGTGTAGTATGGTATGGTATGGTGTAGTATGGTGTGGTATGGTATGGTATGGTGTGGTATGGTATGGTGTGGTATGGTACGGTGTGGTATGGTGTAGTATGGTATGGTATGGTGTAGTACGGTATGGTATGGTGTGGTATGGTGTAGTATGGTATGGTATGGTATGGTGTGGTGTGGTGTGGTATGGTGTGGTAATGGTATGTATGGTATGGTATGGCATGGTATGGTATGGCATGGTATGGTATGGTGTATGGTAAGGTATGCTATAGGTAGTATTCATTCCTAAACTCACGTAGTTGTTCTTGGTGCCTCACATGGACACTTCTGACAATCATCGCTAGTGCCATTCCTCGCCTCGCCATAGAAACCATCCTTACATAATTGGCAATTGAAACCAGTAGTGTTGTGCTGACAATCCTTGAGAAATTAAAATATAAAATAACAGATCATTAAACTAAATACAACATTAACTTGTGATGGGGTGCCCCATGCAGAAATCCAAAATCATTCACACAAACACAAACACGAGCACGAACACGAACACGAACACGAACACGAACACGAACACGAACACGAACACGAACACGAACACGAACACGAACACGAACACGAACACGAACACGAACACGAACACGAACACGAACACGAACACGAACACGAACACGAACACGAACACGAACACGAACACGAACACGAACACGAACACGAACACGAACACGAACACGAACACGAACACGAACACGAACACGAACACGAACACGAACACGAACACGAACACGAACACGAACACGAACACAAACACAAACACAAACACAAACACAAACACAAACACAAACACAAACACAAACACAAACACAAACACAAACACAAACACAAACACAAACACCAGTCAACTTACCAGACATTTGCCAGTATCTGGATGACAGTCTAGAGTATGTCCATGGCAATTACACGGAAGACAAACACCAAAGAAAGTATGTCCTGTAACGTTAACTCTGTGATAGCCACGAGCACAACGCTGTGAAAAAAGAAAGCTTAAAGTTATAGAGTAAATAAAACATTAATAAATCTAAAACAAGCTTTTCTTGCTTACACGCTGATGGATTTTATATAAGTTTAGAGCAAAGTAACAATGTGGTAAACTGCCGAGGATATTTTTCATAACGAATACTGACGTTTCGAGCGAAGCCCTGTATCAGAGTTAAATTTGAGAAAAGGAAATAAAACAGGACTTTTATACTACGGTTCCGGTTTGGGCGTGGACACGCGCAATTTGACGACACACGTTTCACGCGGGAAACTAACATGTTGCAATTTGAAACAAGTGCCAAATTTTCAAAGCAAATGTGGGCATGTTTATAACTCATCTTTATACACAATTAAATCTTCGTCAAGTGACGCTAAGAACACCACAGTGCTTTTCCGATCAACCATTACGCTGACAAACCCCACAACGCAACATTTGCCAAACAATGTCGTTTGGCCTTAGCAACGTTACAGTTTCCGCTTAGTAACATGTTAGTTTCCCGTGTGAAACGTGTGTCGTCAAATTACGCGTGTCCACGCTCAAACCGGAACCGTAGTATCTAAAATGGTGCTGTAAGTAAGTTTAAATTGTCTATATCATGATTGGGGATTTTACATATTTAGGATATTTGGAACATTCTGAAAAGATTTGTAATATATCTTCCTTTTCTGAAATTTCATCTTCATGGACTTTTTCGCTGTTAAAGTTGACGGAAGTGACGTCTACGCGGGAATCTGTAAAGTGGTATTTATATAGACAAATTCCTGCTCAGACGTCACTTCCGTCAACTTTAACAGCGAAAACGTCCATGAAGATGAAATTTTAGAAAAGGAAGATATATTACAAATCTTCTCAGAACGTTCCAAATATCCTAAATATGTAAAATCCCCGAACATGATATAGGCACTTTAATCGGCTAACGGAAGGCGCGTGTGGTAGGAATTGGTTAAAAACAGCTACAAAAAAGACAGTCTGTCGGATATATGATGCTGGTAAACAATGTAGAACAAACCTCGCACGATAATCCTGTATAAGCCTCACTACAAGAACATTGTTCCACGTCAACCGCTAACTCGTTGCCATTGGGAACGTTTGTTACTGATCTAAGTTGAACGTTACCAAAACTATACGAAAAAATGAAAGAAAAACCGATTAGTTTTTTACAACGCATTTGAATTACATCTTCCCGCAACAGGCTTTTCAAGAGCAATATATGTTCCAAATTTCACTCTGGTGCTTTCTGTTCCACTCTGGTGCTCTCTATTCCACTCTGGTACTTTCTGTTCCACTCTGGTACTTTCTGTTCCACTCTGGTGCTCTCTGTTCCACTCTGGTGCTCTCTGTTCCACTCTGGTGCTCTCTGTTCCACTCTGGTGCTTTCTGTTCCACTCTGGTGCTTTCTGTTCCACTCTGGTGCTTTCTGTTCCACTCTGGTGCTCTCTGTTCCACTCTGGTGCTTTCTGTTCCACCCTGGTGGTTTCTGTTCCACTCTGGTGCTTTCTGTTCCACCCTGGTGCTCTCTGTTCCACCCTGGTGCTTTCTGTTCCACTCTAGTGCTTTCTGTTCCACTCTGGTGCTCTCTGTTCCACTCTGGTGCTTTCTGTTCCACTCTGGTGCTCTCTGTTCCACTCTGGTGCTTTCTGTTCCACTCTGGTGCTCTCTATTCCACTCTGGTACTTTCTGTTCCACTCTGGTGCTTTCTGTTCCACTCTGGTGCTCTCTGTTCCACTCTGGTGCTCTCTGTTCCACTCTGGTGCTTTCTGTTCCACTCTGGTGCTTGCTGTTCCACTCTGGTGCTCTCTGTTCCACACTGGTGCTCTCTGTTCCACTCTGGTGCTTTCTGTTCCACTCTGGTGCTCTCTGTTCCACTCTGGTGCTTTCTGTTCCACTCTGGTGCTCTCTGTTCCACTCTGGTGCTTTCTGTTCCACTCTGGTGCTCTCTGTTCCACTCTGGTGCTTTCTGTTTCACTCTGGTGCTCTCTGTTCCACTCTGGTGCTTTCTGTTCCACTCTGGTGCTTTCTGTTCCACTCTGGTGCTTTCTGTTCCACTCTGATGCTTTCTGTTCCACTCTGGTGCTTTCTGTTCCACTCTGGTGCTCTCTGTTCCACTCTGGTGCTTTCTGTTCCACTCTGGTGCTTTCTGTTCCACTCTGGTGCTTGCTGTTCCACTCTGGTGCTCTCTGTTCCACTCTGGTGCTCTCTGTTCCACTCTGGTGCTTTCTGTTCCACTCTGGTGCTCTCTGTTCCACTCTGGTGCTTTCTGTTCCACTCTGGTGCTTTCTGTTCCACTCTGGTGCTTTCTGTTCCACTCTGGTGCTCTCTGTTCCACTCTGGTGCTTTCTGTTCCACTCTGGTGCTCTCTGTTCCACTCTGGTGCTTTCTGTTCCACTCTGGTGCTTTCTGTTCCACTCTGGTGCTCTCTATTCCACTCTGGTACTTTCTGTTCCACTCTGGTGCTTTCTGTTCCACTCTGGTGCTTTCTGTTCCACTCTGGTGCTTTCTGTTCCACTCTGGTGCTCTCTGTTCCACTCTGGTGCTTTCTGTTCCACTCTGGTGCTCTCTGTTCCACTCTGGTGCTTTCTGTTCCACTCTGGTGCTTGCTGTTCCACTCTGGTGCTCTCTGTTCCACTCTGGTGCTCTCTGTTCCACTCTGGTGCTTTCTGTTCCACTCTGGTGCTCTCTGTTCCACTCTGGTGCTTTCTGTTCCACTCTGGTGCTTTCTGTTCCACTCTGGTGCTTTCTGTTCCACTCTGGTGCTTTCTGTTCCACTCTGGTGCTCTCTGTTCCACTCTGGTGCTTTCTGTTCCACTCTGGTGCTCTCTGTTCCACTCTGGTGCTTTCTGTTCCACTCTGGTGCTTGCTGTTCCACTCTGGTGCTCTCTGTTCCACTCTGGTGCTCTCTGTTCCACTCTGGTGCTTTCTGTTCCACTCTGGTGCTCTCTGTTCCACTCTGGTGCTTTCTGTTCCACTCTGGTGCTTTCTGTTCCACTCTGGTGCTTTCTGTTCCACTCTGGTGCTCTCTGTTCCACTCTGGTGCTTTCCGTTCCACTCTGGTGCTCTCTGTTCCACTCTAGTGCTTTCTGTTCCACTCTGGTGCTCTCTGTTCCACTCTGGTGCTTTCTGTTCCACCCTGGTGGTTTCTGTTCCACTCTGGTGCTTTCTGTTCCACTCTGGTGCTTTCTGTTCCACTCTGGTGCTCTCTGTTCCAGTCTGGTGCTTTCTGTTCCACTCTGGTGCTTGCTGTTCCACTCTGGTGCTCTCTGTTCCACTCTGGTGCTCTCTGTTCCACTCTGGTACTTTCTGTTCCACTCTGGTGCTCTCTGATCCACTCTGGTGCTTTCTGTTCCACTCTGGTGCTCTCTGCTCAACTCTGGTGCTTTCTGTTCCACTCTGGCGCTCTCTGTTCCACTCTGGTGCTTTCTGTTCCACTCTGGTGCTCTCTGTTCCACTCTGGTGCTTTCTGTTCCACACTGGTGCTTTCTGTTCCACTCTGGTGCTTTCTGTTCCACTCTGGTGCTCTCTGTTCCACTCTGGTGTTCCCTGTTCCACTCTGGTGCTTTCTGTTCCACTCTGGTGCTCTCTGTTCCACTCTGGTGTTCCCTGTTCCACTCTGGTGCTCTCTGTTCCACTCTGGTGTTCCCTGTTCCACTCTGGTGCTTTCTGTTCCACTCTGGTGCTCTCTTTTCCTCTCTTGTGCTCTCTGTTCCACTCTGGTGCTTTCTGTTCCACTCTGGTGCTTTCTGTTCCACTCTGGTGCTTTCTGTTCCACTCTGGTACTTTCTGTTCCACTCTGGTGTTCCCTGTTCCACTCTGGTGCTTTCTGTTCCACTCTAGTGCTTTCTGTTCCACTCTGGTGCTCTCTGTTCCACTCTGGTGCTCTCTGTTCCACTCTGGTGCATTCTGTTCCACTCTGGTGCTTTCTGTTCCACTCTGGTGCTTTCTGTTCCACTCTGGTGCTCTCTGTTCCACTCTGGTGCTTTCTGTTCCACCCTGGTGGTTTCTGTTCCACTCTGGTGCTTTCTGTTCCACTCTGGTGCTTTCTGTTCCACTCTGGTGCTTTCTGTTCCACTCTGGTGCTCTCTGTTCCAGTCTGGTGCTTTCTGTTCCACTCTGGTGCTTGCTGTTCCACTCTGGTGCTCTCTGTTCCACTCTGGTGCTCTCTGTTCCACTCTGGTGCTTTCTGTTCCACTCTGGTGCTCTCTGTTCCACTCTGGTGCTTTCTGTTCCACTCTGGTGCTTTCTGTTCCACTCTGGTGCTTTCTGTTCCACTCTGGTGCTTTCTGTTCCACTCTGGCGCTCTCTGTTCCACTCTGGTGCTTTCTGTTCCACCCTGGTGGTTTCTGTTCCACTCTGGTGCTATCTGTTCCACTCTGGTGCTTTCTGTTCCACTCTGGTGCTTTCTGTTCCACTCTGGTGCTTTCTGTTCCACTCTGGTGCTCTCTGTTCCACTCTGGTGCTTTCTGTTCCACCCTGGTGGTTTCTGTTCCACTCTGGTGCTTTCTGTTCCACCCTGGTGCTCTCTGTTCCACCCTGGTGCTTTCTGTTCCACTCTGGTGCTTTCTGTTCCACTCTGGTGCTCTCTGTTCCACTCTGGTGCTTTCTGTTCCACTCTGGTGCTTTCTGTTCCACTCTGGTGCTCTCTGTTCCACTCTGGTGCTTTCTGTTCCACTCTGGTGCTTTCTGTTCCACTCTGGTGTTTTCTGTTCCACTCTGATGCTTTCTGTTCCACTCTGGTGCTTTCTGTTCCACTCTGATGCTTTCCGTTCCACTCTGGTGCTTTCTGTTCCACTCTGGTGCTCTCTGTTCCACTCTGGTGCTTTCTGTTCCACTCTGGTGCTCTCTGTTCCACTCTGGTGCTTTCTGTTCCACTCTGGTGCTTTCTGTTCCACTCTGGTGCTTTCTGTTCCACTCTGGTGCTTTCTGTTCCACTCTGGTGCTCTCTGTTCCACTCTGGTGCTTTCTGTTCCACCCTGGTGGTTTCTGTTCCACTCTGGTGCTATCTGTTCCACTCTGGTGCTTTCTGTTCCACTCTGGTGCTTTCTGTTCCACTCTGGTGCTTTCTGTTCCACTCTGGTGCTCTCTGTTCCAGTCTGGTGCTTTCTGTTCCACCCTGGTGGTTTCTGTTCCACTCTGGTGCTTTCTGTTCCACCCTGGTGCTCTCTGTTCCACCCTGGTGCTTTCTGTTCCACTCTGGTGCTTTCTGTTCCACTCTGGTGCTCTCTGTTCCACTCTGGTGCTTTCTGTTCCACTCTGGTGCTTTCTGTTCCACTCTGGTGCTCTCTGTTCCACTCTGGTGCTTTCTGTTCCACTCTGGTGCTTTCTGTTCCACTCTGGTGCTTTCTGTTCCACTCTGATGCTTTCTGTTCCACTCTGGTGCTTTCTGTTCCACTCTGATGCTTTCTGTTCCACTCTGGTGCTTTCTGTTCCACTCTGGTGCTTTCCGTTCCACTCTGGTGCTTTCTGTTCCACTCTGGTGCTCTCTGTTCCACTCTGGTGCTTTCTGTTCCACTCTGGTGCTCTCTGTTCCACTCTGGTGCTTTCTGTTCCACTCTGGTGCTTTCTGTTCCACTCTGGTGCTCTCTGTTCCACTCTGGTGCTTTCTGCTCCACTCTGGTGCTTTCTGTTCCACTCTGGTGCTTTCTGTTCCACTCTGGTGCTCTCTGTTCCACTCTGGTGTTCCCTGTTCCACTCTGGTGCTTTCTGTTCCACTCTGGTGCTTTCTGTTCCACTCTGGTGTTCCCTGTTCCACTCTGGTGCTTTCTGTTCCACTCTCTTGCTTTCTGTTCCACTCTCGTGCTCTCTGTTCCACTCTGGTGCTCTCTGTTCCACTCTGGTGCTTTCTGTTCCACTCTGGTGCTCTCTGTTCCACTCTGGTGTTCCCTGTTCCACTCTGGTGCTTTCCGTTCCACTCTGGTGCTTTCTGTTCCACTCTGGTGCTCTCTGTTCCACTCTGGTGCTCTCTGTTCCACTCTGGTGCTCTCTGTTCCACTCTGGTGCTCTCTGTTCCACTCTGGTGCTTTCTGTTCCACTCTGGTGCTCTCTGTTCCACTCTGGTGTTCCCTGTTCCACTCTGGTGCTTTCTGTTCCACTCTGGTGCTTTCTGTTCCACTCTGGTGCTCTCTGTTCCACTCTGGTGCTCTCTGTTCCACTCTGGTGCTTTCTGTTCCACTCTGGTGCTCTCTGTTCCACTCTGGTGTTCCCTGTTCCACTCTGGTGCTTTCTGTTCCACTCTGGTGCTCTCTGTTCCACTCTGGTGCTTTCTGTTCCACTCTGGTGCTCTCTGTTCCACTCTGGTGCTCTCTGTTCCACTCTGGTGCTATCTGTTCCACTCTGGTGCTCTCTGTTCCACTCTGGTGCTTTCTGGTCCACTCTGGTGCTCGCTGTTCCACTCTGGTGCTCTCTGTTCCACTCTGGTGCTCTCTGTTCCACTCTGGTGCTCTCTGTTCCACTCTGGTGCTCTCTGTTCCACTCTGGTGCTCTCTGTTCCACTCTGGTGCTTTCTGTTCCACTCTGGTGCTCGCTGTTCCACTCTGGTGCTCTCTGTTCCACTCTGGTGCTCTCTGTTCCACTCTGGTGCTCTCTGTTCCACTCTGGTGCTCTCTGTTCCACTCTGGTGCTCCCTGTTCCACTCTGGTGCTCTCTGTTCCACTCTGGTGCTCTCTGTTCCACTCTGGTGCTCTCTGTTCCACTCTGGTGCTCTCTGTTCCACTCTGGTGCTCTCTGTTCCACTCTGATACTTTCTGTTCCACTCTGGTGCTTTCTGTTCCACTCTGGTGCTTTCTGTTCCACTCTGGTGCTCTCTGTTCCACTCTGATACTTTCTGTTCCACTCTGGTGCTTTCTGTTCCACTCTGGTACTCTCTGTTCCACTCTGGTGCTCTCTGTTCCACTCTGGTGCTCTCTGTTCCACTCTGATACTTTCTGTTCCACTCTGGTGCTTTCTGTTCCACTCTGGTGCTTTCTGTTCCACTCTGGTGCTCTCTGTTCCACTCTGATACTTTCTGTTCCACTCTGGTGCTTTCTGTTCCACTCTGGTACTCTCTGTTCCACTCTGGTGCTCTCTGTTCCACTCTGGTGCTCTCTGTTCCACTCTGATACTTTCTGTTCCACTCTGGTGCTTTCTGTTCCACTCTGGTGCTTTCTGTTCCACTCTGGTGCTCTCTGTTCCACTCTGGTGCTCTCTGTTCCACTCTGGTGCTTTCTGTTCCACTCTGGTGCTCTCTGTTCCACTCTGGTGTTCTCTGTTCCACTCTGATACTTTCTGTTCCACTCTGGTGCTTTCTGTTCCACTCTGGTGCTCTCTGTTCCACTCTGGTGTTCTCTGTTCCACTCTGATACTTTCTGTTCCACTCTGGTGCTTTCTGTTCCACTCTGGTACTCTCTGTTCCACTCTGGTGCTCTCTGTTCCACTCTGGTGCTCTCTGTTCCACTCTGATACTTTCTGTTCCACTCTGGTGCTCTCTGTTCCACTCTGATACTTTCTGTTCCACTCTGGTGCTCTCTGTTCCACTCTGGTGTTCTCTGTTCCACTCTGGTGCTTTCTGTTCCACTCTGGTGCTCTCTGTTCCACTCTGGTGCTCTCTTCCACTCTGGTGCTCCCTGTTCCCACATTTTTTGGCTCAACGATGATCGTATGAAACTATTTGTGGCAATAAACTTCAACTCAATTCTTAAGTTAGTGTCAAAATACACTGTACCTCGGCTGTAGATATACAATATATAATACCAGAAGAAAATGTGGGATGGAATCAAAACATACTTAACACGTGCAATACATGCATTTTGCAAAAAGAAACCTTTTCTTACCTGGTTTGATAAATACCAGGACCTGACGCGAAATATGACGCTGTTATCTTTATTTCATGCAGCTTAGCCAACACCAACATAAACGTACTTCGATTAATTGTTTGATTAGTGTCAAGATGTCTCCAATTAAACTAAAGATGAAATGTAATTATTTTCAATATTATATCCGTCCGTCCCTCCCTCCCTCCCTCCCTCCCTCCCTCCCTCCCTCCCTCCCTCCCTCCCTCCTTCCTTCCTTCCTTCCTTCCTTCCTTCCCTCCTCCCTTCCTCCTTCCTCCCTTCCTGCCTCCTACCCACCCTAAGCCGCACCATCCCTCCCACCTTCCTTCCTTCCTTCCTTCCCTCCCTCCCTCCCTCCCTCCCTCCCTCCCTCCCACCTTCCTTCCCTCCCTCCCTTCCTCCCTCCTTCCTTCCTCCCTCTCTCCCTCCCTCCCTCCCTCCCTCCCACCTTCCCTCCCTCCCTCCCTTCCTCCCTTCCTCCCTCCCTCCCTCCCTCCTTCCATCCCACCCTCCTTCCTTCCTCCCTCCCTCCCTCCCTCCCTCCCTCCCTCCCTCCCTCCCTCCCTCCCTCCCTCCCTCCCTCCCTCCCTCCCTCCCTCCCCCCTCCCTCCCTCCCCCCTCCCTCCCTCCCTCCCTCCTTTCCTCACTCCTTTCCTCCCTCCCTCCCTTTCTTCCCTCCTTCCGTCCCTTCTTTTTTCTCTTCTTCGTTCATTTCCTCCTTTCGTCCGACCACTACTACCTCTCTCCACTTCACCCCCCCTCACCCACACCTTACCTCAACCATCTTAACCCATAGGGTACTGAGTGAACCAGACACCAGCGATGGTAAATACTGTTTAATAGTAATATTCCGAGGACCCTAAAAACAAATCACTCTTAATTTTTCCATCAATCCAAATTTAAACAAAAACATAGTAATCCATCTTACTTTCAAAATAATTTGAACAGACATTTCCAAAGTTCCATTTGGTACACGAGAGACCTTCCGTGCAAAAACCAGGTTTCCGCCGTATGCACCCACCTGACAAGAAACACAACAAGAAAATTGTTTATTAAAGGTTAAAAAGAGATCGCCAATTGACGTTGTTGCCTCCAGGCACCTGTCACACTGTCGAAACAGTGGAAATATATACTTACCTTACATTCTAACAGGGGTGGGTGGGTGTTTCAACACAGTGCAAAGCAAGAAAGTCCCAAGTATCAATTCAATAAACAGCGCAAAATCAGTCAAGCTAAGACCACGCTGACAAGACTCTGATGACCGCTGAAATAATCCCCATTCCCCACATATTATACATGAGGGACCGCTGACCAAGTATCTACTAAACCAACACAGTCTCCAGAGGAGATTCATTATAATAATGAAATGTTATATAGCACTTGTATTCATCATAATCATGAATCCTTGTATTCATTATAATCATGAAACCCGAACGTCAACTCTCCCAACATGCGGGATGTTAAACTAAATTGCATATAACTAAAAAACCAGTAGGGGTGTTGTGGTCGGGGTCTGAGAGGTGGGACTTTTTCTCCGGAGGGTTGAGGTTAGGTTTAGGGCCACCGGGGGGTTGTGGTTAGGTTTATGGTTTCCGGGGGGTTGTGGTAAGGTTTAAGGTTTCCGGGGGGTTGTGGTTAGGCTTAGGGTTTCCAGGGGGTTGTGGTCTGGGGTTGGGGTGTGGGGGTGAGGTTTCATTTAAAATTCATGATTATGATGAATACAAGTGCAAAATAACATTTCATTATTATAATGAATCTCCTCCGGAGAATGTGCTGACTAAACAGCTAGCGTGCGCAAAACCAGTCAAGCTCACACCACGCTGACAAGACCACGCTGATGAGCGCTGAGATAATCTCCATATAGTATAATGAGTGACCGTGGACTAACATTGTATCCTTTTTTAGCCTGCCTAAATTACATTTAGCCTCATTTAAAATTAACACATGAATAAAGTATGTTTTTACCAAGCTTTCCCCTCCAAAGTATTCTTCATCAGCTGTCCAATACAATGATTGCCCTGTGCTGATATTTGCTGAAATCATTTCGATAGACTGACCATTCAGATCCTCCTGAAACAAAAAAAAAAAGGAAACTATTATAAAATAACAGTAAAACGTCAAAGGCAACGAAACAGTAGCAACAACTAAAACAATGTAAACAAAAATAGGAACAGTAACAGCAAAAACATCACCAACAACTACGCCAACACCACCACTACCACCACCACTACCAACAGCAACCACCAACACCATCACCACCACCATGTACTTCCACCACATACACCACCACTACTGCCATCACCACCACCACCACCACCACCACCAGACAACAACACCACCATGCACCTCCGCTACCACCACCACCACCACCCACCAACCCCAACACCACCACCACCAACAACAACAACAACGACAACACCACCACCACCACACCACCAGACAACAAAACCACCATGCAACTCCACTACCAGTACCACCACCACCACCAGCAACCCCAACACCACCACCACCACCATCACCACCAACCCCAACACCACCACCACCACCACCATCACCACCAGACACCAACATGCACCTCCACTACCACCACCACCATCACCACGAACCCCACCACCACCACCATCACCACCAACCCCATCACCACCAACCCCACCACCACCCCCACCACCACCATCCACCAACCCCACCACCACCAACCCCACCACCACCACCACCATCACCATCACCACCAGACACCAACATGCACCTCCACTACCACCATCACCACAAACCCCACCACCACCACCATCACCACCAACCCCAACACCACCGCCACCAACAACAACAGCAACCCCAGCACCACCAGACACCAACATGCACCTCCACTACCACCACTACCACCACCACCACCACCACCATCCACCAACCCCAACACTACCACCACCACCACCACCATCCACCAACCCCAACGCCACCACCACCAACCCCACCAGACACCAACACCACCATGCACCTCCACTACCATACCACCACCATTACCATCACCACTAACAACACCACCACCACCCCCTACACCAACATCAGTATACCTACATCACCAACACCGCAAACACCAACAAAAACGACGACGGAGACAAAACAAACACAAAGTAACAACTCCAAAAACCAAGAAACAACGAACGCTTTTCTGTCACCTGCAACAATCACAGAACTGCAAAGCAAGCGAAAAATCACGAATGGTATATTAAAATATTAAACCCTACCTGAATATTCATAACTGGTAACGTTTCATTACTACTGAGATCACGAGACAGTTTCCATCCCTTAACATCATAACTTGTCTAAATAACAAAAACTTCACAATTATTAAAAAATAAACACACGCTCGTTCGTCTTAATCAAGATTCATGTAACTCACAAGTTGGATTGCTTTTGAAGTCGTTCAGAAAACTCGAAGCAAATGTTTTATCGACTTCGCTATCGTCTCGTTTTTTAAATCCAATAAAACACTGTTATGAACATGTTTAAAGTTACCCTGCAAGTCAGAGCCCCTTTCCGACCTACGCAAGCTTCGGGGAAAGTGGGCTCTGCAAACAAACTCGATCTTCGCCCCAAGTTTGGGGCGAGTCAGTCAGGTTTTAAACTGGTCAAACAAGTTCTAGTTTACGAACACGCGTAAGCAGGAAAATAGGAAGTGACGCGTTAGAGCCTGGGCCCAAAATAGTATCTTGGCAACCGTTCACGCATGCTCAAAAAGAAATATCGAGTTTGTTGGCAGAGCCCACTTTCCCCCGAAGCCTCCGTAGGTCGGAAAGGGGCTCTGACTCGCAGGGTAGTTTAAAGTACTTATAAACCCAAAAATGATATTACTGCATATGGATTCTATTTCATGTGTATAGTTGAATGCCAAAATATTTTTTGATTTGAACTTTTATTTGTTGTTATATTGAGGTTTGTATTTCCAAAATGGTAATGAGGATGACGTCTATGTAGGCATAATTTGCATACGCAGTGTTCCGTTGCAGCAGAAATATTACCCAATTCACATGTTAATGGAATACTTGAATAGTATATTCTGTATTTTATCATTTTTTTTCATTAAAATCTTCAAGCGGTTTATCATAAGAAAAGAAAAATGCCTACATTGACGTCATCCTCATTACCATTTTGGAAATACAAACCTCAATATAACAACAAATAAAAGTTCAAGTCAGAAAATATTTCGGCATTCAACTATTCACTTTATGTAGAATCCATATCAGTAATATCTTAGTTGAGTTTATAGACACTTTAAAATAAAATTCCATTATAAGAAAGCCTAAACTAGACAAAAAAGCGATTTGTGACCTTCTACACGCGTAAAAATCTCACAGCTTGTCAACAGGATGTGTTCGCAACAGGCTTGTAACAAGGCTGGGAACAAGTTGTAACAGTGCTGTTCATTCAAGAAGCTGCTACAACCTTGTTAGCATCAATCTGTTAACAACTTGTTGAATGCAGAGCGGTAACAGGTTGTTGGAGCAACTTGTCATCAGTCTGTTGGAGTCATCAGCCTTGTTACAAGTTGTCAACAACCTGTTACAGACATGTTAACAGACTGGGACAGCCAGTGCGAACACATAACGGTGACAGCCTGTTGAACAGCCTTGTAACAACTTGCTTGCAGGTCTGTAACAGCTTGTGCGTTTTTACGTGTGTAGACAAAAAAGCAATTTTTGACGTTCTAGTTTACCTCGTTTTTGTACATTGAACTACTGGAGCAATTACTAGTAATGCCACTACAAATACACTTGGTACAACCATATTGATCAGCGTGTGCTAAATTAAACGAACCACTTTCGCAATAACTGCACTTGTCTCCTTTCACACGTTGTTTACAAAAACAAATGCCATCATCGTTGCAGGTTATTGAACCATTCACTGTTCCATTCGTGTTACAGTAACAAGCTGAAATAAAATAAACACATGAAAAACAGACTTCCTCTTTTCTGTAGAGAAAAGTGAAAAGGTTGCATGGTGAACTGCCGAGAAGAGTTTTATAACGGAATACGAGCCCTTCATGGCTTCATCAGTGACAATGTGACAAAATTAAATATATATATAATAGGCTGAGGCGGTTAACCGGAAAAGATCGGTTTTGTTTTGACATCGGCTTTCCGGTTTCTTTCACGGTGGAAAACCGAAAAACCGATTCAAAGTTTTTCAGTTTAACTTATATTTTGCATTCTTATCCGATGACTATATATGCATAAAAGACGGACATAAGACGGGTTCACTGACATTTTGTCAGCAAGCACGTATGTTTCCATTAGTGCGCTGAAGCCACTTATTCACCGTTTGTCTACCGTCGAATTGGCTAGTCAAGACGGAGATCTCCTGTTGGCATGTTAACTGAATACCGAAATTCTCCGTCGTTTGAAGTCGAAATATGTTGCAGAGGATCTCAAAGTTTTGATGAATGTTATTTCATTCCTTGATCCGAGGTACAAAACTGATTTCCCTCACAACGGGCGAGTTGGTTCAGCAAGGCAGGACTTGTAAGCACTCCAGCACGGGCGCGGTTAAATCCTGAAAAGGTTGACAGCACTCGTTTTTTTGGCTGAGAATTTGTAAACAAAAAGGCACTTGTATTAAGCGCCTAGAATTTTACATTTTGATGTATAAAACTTTAACTGTAAATAATCAATGTTGGTTGCTACAATATATTTATTTATTGCTTCATAAAGTAAACACACATGTTGGTTTGATTTGGGGTTTTTTATTTCACAATAATTTAATTAATGCAGAAGATTGGTTATGTCGGTTTTACCGGTTTTTTCTTGACGGTTTTCGGTTTCGGTTTTTCTCCAAAACCGCCTCAGCCTAATATATAAATATATATATAATCAGTGACAATATGACAAAATTAAATAATATATATATATATATATATATATATATATTCTTCACCTGGCTGGGTTGGGAATTTATTTGTCGTTTGTGTATATTATAGATTGTATAAAACAGTTATGTAATATATTAAATAATAAGCAACAAGTTACGGGTGAATAATTCATTATTTACCTTGACATCCTTCGGGATTTTCTGCAGTTAAATTGTAATAACCATCATAACAACGATCACAACGTCTCCCCGTCGTTTTATTTTTACACAAACAATCTCCTGGGTCCTGGAAAAAAGAAAAGAAAGAAGTGAACAAAACTATCGTAAAGAAATTTTTCAATAAACCCACAAAAAATAAGCCTTCTGATTGGCTGATTCCAATACGTTGCTATGGTGAAGATACGCAGTTGACGTCACGAAGTTGCAAAAACGAATCAAAACAACCGTCTTTTCTGGACAGATTTATTTTTATTCTGTATTCTCCGGTAAAGGATATTGGTTTTACATTGCCTTCTCTACTGTATTTTCCATAATTCCTCCTGGTGCTTTTCTCACCAATTCCGTGAATTTTCCTTAATGAATTCTAAACCCTTCCTTTTTCATTCCTCACCAATAGAAATTAAGGCGTTTCCCAAACTTTTAAATTTGCCCATGACATTCAAATTCTCACATGACGTTTCGAATTTCCCTTGGCAACTTGTGCATTTCAACGATCAAACTTTTAAATAAAACTATCTATCTCCTAGACTTTCTCAAAGTCCTTTTCAAACATTTTTGACCTTTCGACATTTTTGACCTTTCGGTTCCTCGTTGAAAAGGACTTTTCCCACCTGCAGCGTGCCAAAAGTCACCGGTGAATTTTTCGACCGGTGACGTAATTCGGGAAGTAATTATATTCAGGCTAAATTGCTATGCAAGTGCTTTCTTTGGAAGTTGGAGTTAAACAGACTCTTGAAAACGTTTTAGTAGGGGTAGAACCACTTTCCATTGCATGTACGACAACCCGAAACACGTCAAAACAGGGCGATGTACATTTCAGCGATTGCCCGCCAGAATATTTAATTAGATTCAAAAACCTGCAAGCGAAACAAGTCCGCCTCTTTCCTCCCGCCTTTCCGCAAAAACTGGCGCTAAGAGGCGGACTTGGAGCAAGTCTATCTATCTCCAGGCTCAATTGAAAATCGCAGTATTTGTGATATTTTCCAACAACGTTGTATGGTATAGAAGGCAGAGCAGATCGAACTAACTTGTGGAGCACCAACCCAATCAAAAATTCCTTTTGCTCACCAAGTTTATCAGTCTGGCCGCTTCTTCATCATCTCGAACACAATCCAAATACAAAACACCATTTTTCGTTGTATTTTTGGTCCCATTTTCATAACATTTACAAGCTGTAAAAAAGAAAAGAAAATGGAGTGATTAACTATAGTGCAACATGTAATGCAATACATGTAATTTTAAACTAAAATATCATTTTCATACGTTGGCAAGCTTCTTTAATCCATTGACTTTCTCCACTTTTTCTGTAATAACCTGTGATGCATCTTTGACAATTTATACCTTCTGTGTTGTCCTACAAAGCAGTAAAACACAAAAAATACAACTTTACAACTTTTATATTTACAAAAAAAGTGCTGTAGCTCTGTAATTAAAGTGCTCATGAAACGGAATTAAGTTTGTCTTATTTGAAAGTACTTTTGAAATGACAAAGTAACATCTCTTGCTGTTTTTTGTTTCCTTGCTTTGTTCTTGAGATATTTCAGTTTGTTGGATATGTGAAACTAACCAGTGACATCACAACGTGCATAATGACTTACTGGGAAAGGTTATATATCTTTGCTATTATCAATCGAAATATAGTAAGGTTAGATATACTGCCGAAACAGAGAACGCAGGAGTCTAACGTTTCGAGCGAAGGCCCTTCGTCAGAGAGAAAGGGCCTTCGCTCGAAACGTTAGACTCCTACGTTCTCTGTTTCGGCAGTATATCTAACCTTACTATATTTCGACTGTTGTTTCTACACTGCCTACGCAGCACGCTACTTTTATTACACTATTTGCTATTATCAGATGGAATCACTTTGAAGCAATTATGTGAGTGTCTTTTGCCTTACAACAACAAAAATACACATCCGAAAAACATATATTCCGTATGCACGTTGTGATATCATTGGTTAGTTTCACATATAAAACAAACTGAAATATCTCAAGAATGAAGCAAGGAAACCAAAAACAGCAAAAGATGTTACCTTATAATTTCAAATTAAAGTACTTTCAAATAAGACAAACAAGCACTTTAATTATAACTTTGAGATCAACGGACGGAGATGTCATATTCTCGAAGTAGCTTTTTCAGAGAATTTCTTCACAAGACCTCTGACCTTCATCAGACCTTAAATTCCATTCAATGTTTGTTCTAGCAACTCTTTCAAATGAAATAATGAAGACTAACTTTTGGGTTGGGACCAACCAAAGTCTGAAAAACCCTGAAATAGGCGAGTTTCAGGGTGTTGCGCACGCATCGTTTTGCAAAGGAATTGGCGGGCTCTTGGCGGGCTCCCCACAAAGTAAGCAATGGCAAACAGACTTGCTAGCGAGCCAACAACAGCATAATAACAGTGTTAAACATCCAGAAACTGTATCTATACTTTGTTTATCTTCATCAGTGTTTACTTTGAGTGGAGCTTGCCAGTTTCTTTGAAAAATGATGCACGCGCAACATCCTGAAACACGCCTATTGAAGTCGGTGGAGTGTGGGACAATTTGAAAAAGGGGGGGGGGAGGGGAACTTGACAAGTACATCAACATTATTTTTTTGCATTTCACAAACCATGACAAACATTTCATTTTCACAATTATGAACCTATTGCAGCCGAGGATGTCTGAAGGTTCTCCCTTTGATGAGTGAAATCGCCTGGTGTTAAACAGAGTAAAAGAATAAAGGTGTTGTTTTTAGTCAGCTCAGGCAGAAATTGGTTAATGCATATTAATCAGAACTAATGGAACTAATGGAACTCTATTCCAAACGAAATCAGGGAGAGTAAATCCCTTTCATGTTTTAAAAAGAAAATTGCTACTCACATTTTTCAATCGTGACAAAAACAAACACTGTATTACTGTAAAAAGTTACTTATTCATAAATTTTGTTGCTTATTAGACACTATATCTCACATCTTGTAAATACTTTGAATATTGCTGTTGCTTATTGGACACTGTAACTGTGCCTCATATTTTGTAAATAAGTTTAAATATTAATTCTTTAAATATTAATAGAGTAATATGGATGAATGAGTTTTGTGGAAACGCCACGTAAAAGAAATATTTTGCGTGGTGTTTCCACAGGGCTTATTTATTTATATAACTTTAAATATTGTATTCCTATTTTTTACACACACCCTGTGGAAATCAGCTTCGGTTGACAGGGTCAGCGTGGTTAAATAAAGTTATTCTATCTTCTATCTTCTATATAATCCTATCAAAATATTTCACTGCAATTACCTTACAATTCAGACATACACCACCCCCACGGTATTTGCCATGTATGTCCATACTACACTCATCATTCGTTGCATTGTTATCATATGAACAATTATTCTTGGCCACTGTTTCATTATAGATACAGACATCAGAGTGATCATGACAGTTACATTCTGTAAAAGACATTTTATTCAGGGTTAATAGCCATATGCCACTCTGCTTTCATAGCTAGAAATCTGAACGATACTATGAAAGAAAATACTTTACATGCAATACATGTAATTTTCACATATGCTGTGCTAGGTGGGTGTGTCGAAGAGTTCATAGTGCTGGGTGGGTGTGTGTCCAACAGTTCACAGTGCTGGGAGGGTGTGTGTGTTCAACAGTTCACAGTGCTGGGAGGGTGTGTGTGTTCAACAGTTCACAGTGCTGGGTGTGTGTGTGTGTTCAACAGTTCATAGTGCTGGGTGGGTGTGTGTGTTCAACAGTTCACAGTGCTGGGTGGGTGTGTGTGTCCAACAGTCCATAGTGCTGGGTGTGTGTGTGTGTCAACAGTCCATAGTGCTGGGTGGGTGGGTGTGTCCAACAGTTCATAGTGCTGGGTGGGTGGGTGTGTCCAACAGTTCATAGTGCTGGGTGGGTGGGTGTGTCCAACAGTTCATAGTGCTGGGTGGGTGGGTGTGTCCAACAGTTCATAGTGCTGGGTGGGTGTGTGTGTCCAACAGTCCATAGTGCTGGGTGGGTGGGTGTGTCCAACAGTCCATAGTGCTGGGTGAGTGGGTGTGTCCAACAGTCCATAGTGCTGGGTGAGTGTGGGTGTGTCCAACAGTCCATAGTGCTGGGTGGGTGTGTTCAACAGTCCATAGTGCTGGGTGGGTGTGTTCAACAGTCCATAGTGCTGGGTGAGTGGGTGTGTCCAACAGTTCATAGTGCTGGATGGGTTGGTGTGTCCAACAGTTCATAGTGCTGGGTGGATGGGTGTGTCCAACAGTTCATAGTGCTGGGTGGGTGGGTGTGTCCAACAGTTCATAGTGCTGGGTGGGTGTGTCCAACAGTCCATAGTGCTGGGTGAGTGGGTGTGTCCAACAGTCCATAGTGCTGGGTGTGTGTGTGTGTGTGTTCAACAGTTCATAGTGCTGGGTGGGTGTGTGTGTCAACAGTTCATAGTGCTGGGTGAGTGGGTGTGTGTGTCCAACAGTTCATAGTGCTGGGTGAGTGGGTGGGTGTGTCCAACAGTTCATAGTGCTGGGTGGGTGGGTGTGTCCAACAGTTCATAGTGCTGGGTGAGTGGGTGGGTGTGTCCAACAGTTCATAGTGCTGGGTGGGTGGGTGTGTCCAACAGTTCATAGTGCTGGGTGAGTGGGTGTGTCCAACAGTTCATAGTGCTGGGTGGGGGTGGGTGTGTCCAACAGTTCATAGTGCTGGGTGTGTGGGTGGGTGTGTCCAACAGTTCATAGTGCTGGGTGAGTGGGTGGGTGTGTCCAACAGTTCATAGTGCTGGGTGAGTGGGTGTGTCCAACAGTTCATAGTGCTGGGTGAGTGGGTGGGTGTGTCCAACAGTTCATAGTGCTGGGTGGGTGGGTGTGTCCAACAGTTCATAGTGCTGGGTGAGTGGGTGGGTGTGTCCAACAGTTCATAGTGCTGGGTGGGTGGGTGTGTCCAACAGTTCATAGTGCTGGGTGGGTGGGTGTGTCCAACAGTTCATAGTGCTGGGTGGGTGGGTGTGTCCAACAGTTCATAGTGCTGGGTGAGTGGGTGGGTGTGTCCAACAGTTCATAGTGCTGGGTGAGTGGGTGTGTCCAACAGTTCATAGTGCTGGGTGGGTGTGTCCAACAGTTCATAGTGCTGGGTGAGTGGGTGTGTCCAACAGTTCATAGTGCTGGGTGAGTGGGTGTGTCCAACAGTTCATAGTGCTGGGTGAGTGGGTGGGTGTGTCCAACAGTTCATAGTGCTGGGTGGGTGGGTGTGTCCAACAGTTCATAGTGCTGGGTGAGTGGGTGGGTGTGTCCAACAGTTCATAGTGCTGGGTGAGTGGGTGGGTGTGTCCAACAGTTGATAGTGCTGGGTGAGTGGGTGGGTGTGTCCAACAGTTCATAGTGCTGGGTGGGTGAGTGGGTGTGTCCAACAGTTGATAGTGCTGGGTGAGTGGGTGGGTGTGTCCAACAGTTGATAGTGCTGGGTGAGTGGGTGGGTGTGTCCAACAGTTCATAGTGCTGGGTGGGTGAGTGGGTGTGTCCAACAGTTCATAGTGCTGGGTGAGTGGGTGGGTGTGTCCAACAGTTGATAGTGCTGGGTGGGTGGGTGTGTCCAACAGTTCATAGTGCTGGGTGAGTGGGTGGGTGTGTCCAACAGTTCATAGTGCTGGGTGAGTGGGTGGGTGTGTCCAACAGTTCATAGTGCTGGGTGAGTGGGTGGGTGTGTCCAACAGTTCATAGTGCTGGGTGAGTGGGTGGGTGTGTCCAACAGTTCATAGTGCTGGGTGGGTGGGTGTGTCCAACAGTTCATAGTGCTGGGTGAGTGGGTGGGTGTGTCCAACAGTTCATAGTGCTGGGTGGGTGGGTGTGTCCAACAGTTCATAGTGCTGGGTGAGTGGGTGGGTGTGTCCAACAGTTCATAGTGCTGGGTGGGTGGGTGTGTCCAACAGTTCATAGTGCTGGGTGAGTGGGTGTGTCCAACAGTTCATAGTGCTGGGTGGGTGGGTGTGTCCAACAGTTCATAGTGCTGGGTGAGTGGGTGTGTCCAACAGTTCATAGTGCTGGGTGAGTGGGTGGGTGTGTCCAACAGTTCATAGTGCTGGGTGGGTGGGTGTGTCCAACAGTTCATAGTGCTGGGTGAGTGGGTGGGTGTGTCCAACAGTTCATAGTGCTGGGTGGTGGGTGTGTCCAACAGTTCATAGTGCTGGGTGAGTGTGGGTGGGTGTGTCCAACAGTTCATAGTGCTGGGTGGGTGGGTGTGTCCAACAGTTCATAGTGCTGGGTGAGTGGGTGGGTGTGTCCAACAGTTCATAGTGCTGGGTGAGTGGGTCCACAGTTCATAGTGCTGGTGTGGGTCAACAGTTCATAGTGCTGGGTGAGTGGGTGGGTGTGTCCAACAGTTCATAGTGCTGGGTGAGTGGGTGTGGTGTGTCCAACAGTTCATAGTGCTGGGTGAGTGGGTGGGTGTGTCCAACAGTTCATAGTGCTGGGTGAGTGGGTGGGTGTGTCCAACAGTTCATAGTGCTGGGTGAGTGGGTGGGTGTGTCCAACAGTTCATAGTGCTGGGTGAGTGGGTGTGTGTGTCCAACAGTTCATAGTGCTGGGTGGGTGGGTGTGTCCAACAGTTCATAGTGCTGGGTGAGTGGGTGGGTGTGTCCAACAGTTCATAGTGCTGGGTGAGTGGGTGGGTGTGTCCAACAGTTCATAGTGCTGGGTGAGTGGGTGTGTCCAACAGTTCATAGTGCTGGGTGAGTGGGTGGGTGTGTCCAACAGTTCATAGTGCTGGGTGGGTGGGTGTGTCCAACAGTTCATAGTGCTGGGTGAGTGGGTGGGTGTGTCCAACAGTTCATAGTGCTGGGTGGGTGGGTGTGTCCAACAGTTCATAGTGCTGGGTGAGTGGGTGGGTGTGTCCAACAGTTCATAGTGCTGGGTGGGTGGGTGTGTCCAACAGTTCATAGTGCTGGATGAGTGGGTGTGTCCAACAGTTCATAGTGCTGGGTGAGTGGGTGGGTGTGTCCAACAGTTCATAGTGCTGGGTGAGTGGGTGTGTCCAACAGTTCATAGTGCTGGGTGAGTGGGTGTGTCCAACAGTTCATAGTGCTGGGTGGGTGGGTGTGTCCAACAGTTCATAGTGCTGGGTGGGTGGGTGGGTGTGTCCAACAGTTCATAGTGCTTTGTGTCCAACAGTTCATAGTGCTGGGTGAGTGGGTGGGTGTGTCCAACAGTTCATAGTGCTGGGTGGGTGGGTGTGTCCAACAGTTCATAGTGCTGGGTGGGTGGGTGGGTGTGTCCAACAGTTCATAGTGCTGGGTGAGTGGGTGGGTGTGTACAACAGTTCATAGTGCTGGGTGAGTGGGTGGGTGTGTCCAACAGTTCATAGTGCTGGGTGAGTGGGTGAGTGTGTCCAACAGTTCATAGTGCTGGGTGAGTGGGTGGGTGTGTCCAACAGTTCATAGTGCTGGGTGAGTGGGTGGGTGTGTCCAACAGTTCATAGTGCTGGGTGAGTGGGTGGGTGTGTCCAACAGTTCATAGTGCTGGGTGAGTGGGTGGGTGTGTCCAACAGTTCATAGTGCTGGGTGAGTGGGTGGGTGTGTCCAACAGTTCATAGTGCTGGGTGGGTGGGTGTGTCCAACAGTTCATAGTGCTGGGTGAGTGGGTGTGTCCAACAGTTCATAGTGCTGGGTGAGTGGGTGTGTCCAACAGTTCATAGTGCTGGGTGAGTGGGTGGGTGTGTCCACCAGTCCATAGTGCTGGGTGGGTGGGTTCAACAGTTCATAGTGCTGGGTGGGTAGGTGGTTGTGTCCAACAGTTCATAGTGCTGGGTAGGTGGGTAGGTGGGTGTGTCCAACAGTTCATAGTGCTGGGTAGGTGGGTAGGTGGGTAGGTGGGTGTGTCCAACAGTTCATAGTGCTGGGTGGGTGGGTGTGTCCAACAGTTCATAGTGCTGGGTGAGTGGGTGTGTCCAACAGTTCATAGTGCTGGGTGGGTGAATGGGTGTGTCCAACAGTTCATAGAGCTGGGTGGGTGGGTGTGTCCAACAGTTCATAGTGCTGGGTGAGTGGGTGTGTCCAACAGTTCATAGTGCTGGGTGGATGGGTGTCTCCAACAGTTCATAGTGCTGGGTGGGTGGGTGGATGTGTCCAACAGTCCATAGTGCTGGGTGGGTGGGTGTCTCCAACAGTTCATAGTGCTGGGTGGATGGGTGTGTCCAACAGTTCATAGTGGTGAGTGGGTGGGTGTGTGGGTGGGTGGGTGGATGTGTCCAACAGTTCATAGTGCTGGGTGGGTGGGTGTCTCCAACAGTTCATAGTGCTGGGTGGATGGGTGTGTCCAACAGTCTATAGTGCTGGGTGGGTGTGTCCAACAGTTCTTAGTGCTGGGTGGGTGGGTGGGTGTGTTCAACAGTCTATAGTGTTGGGTGCATGGGTGTGGGTGCCCAACAGTTCATATTGCAGGATGGGTGGGTGCCTGTGTGGGTGGTTGCCCAAGAGCAAACCCACTTATGCAGTCACTTACTCTCACATGCTGCATCTTGATCCAGAATAAAAGGACCTTTTGCTCCTTGCTTGTACGGATACTGGTTATACGCAGCACAACATGAATCACATTTTATCCCACATGCTCCAGTTTGACACACACATTGTCTGTCACCAATAGTGCTGTTATAAGGACACTCCATGCCATTTGCTTGCCCATTACAATCACAATAAGCTGAAACTTCTACCTCCTTCACAACATAATGTTGCTAAGAAAAAAAATAAAACAGAGTAATTAAAGTGTCTATAAACTCAAATAAGATATTACTGATATGGATTCTATGTAACGTGAATAGTTGAATGCCAAAATATTTTCTGACTTGTTTGACAACTTTTATTTGTTGTTATATTGAGGTTTGTATTTCTAAAATGGTAATGAGGATGACATCTATGTAGGCATTTGTGTGTTTTTTTCTTTCCTTATGATAAACCGCTTGAAGATTTTAATGAAAAAAATGATAAAATATAGAATATACTATTCAAGTATTCCATTAACATGTGAATTGGGTAATATTTCTGATGTAACGGAACACTGCATATGCAAATTATGCCTACATAGATGTCATCCTCATTACCATTTTGGAAATACAAACCTCAATATAACAACAAATAAAAGTTCAAATCAAAAAATATTTTGGCATTCAATTATACACATTAAATAGAATCCATATGCAGTAATATCATATTTGGGTTTATAAGCACTTTAAACCAAATAGATTGACAGATATATGCCTCGAGTTTTCTTAGCTGGTAAAGATTTAGGAAAAACTGTATAATATTTTAAAAAGGAGTTTTTCACAACCACAGCTCCTTGTTTTCCCAATGTTAGTTTAAAAACCCTAGTCAATACTGTTATCCAATATTACATACTATGTACTGTATATAGATTAGAAATTAGATTGAAAGTTGACTAACTAGCTGTCATGCCTTATAGGCTTGGGTGGTTTTCGAAGAAAACTGAAACCAAAAACCGACGTGAAAACACTGACACAATATTCGAGACCTATACGCACGACTGATATGCGATGAAGCTTAATCTGAATGCAGATCAAACTTGGAATGCTAATTAATTTTACTTATTAAGTATTTCATAATAGAGAAACAAGAAACAACTGTATAGACCTTGGTATCATTTTTCCCAGTCTGTTTTTCATGTTTTTTTCGGACAAACTTCAAAAGCAAGCGATGTTTTTGACAACGCGAGTGTCAAGTGAATGTTAGCGTAGCTTATTTCGGTGGTGATTTTCATCATAATGGCTGTCTGGGCAAGTCACAGACTTTCAAAACCTCATGTTTTGCCTTACCTGTTGATGATTGCCACAAATGCCGACAAACGTCATTTTTTAATCCAGTCTACTCGCGGCCAACTGACGTCCACGTTGTCAAAAACATCGCTTGCTTAAGCTCCCTAATGATGCAATTAAACGGGGTTTCAAATGTCAAGATGGTGGACAAAAAACCCGGTTTTATGAATGAACAGCGATATATGGTTCTTCGGTCAGTTTTTTTTGTTTTTCAGTTTTCGAATATAAGCGGAACCGTAAAACCGGTTTTGAAAAAACCCCGATTTTTTCCGGTATACCGAAAAACCACCTCAGCCTAATGCCTTACCCATCTGTTAGCCAAACGATCAAGAAATAATCGAAGTCCAGAGAAGCGAATTTCTACAGCAGTCGTGTTCATCCAATCCTGCAAGTAATCAAAGAGCATGAACCAATTATATAATATATTCAACTGAAGAAAAACAACTTCTAGGACATCCCTTAACAGTGCTAAATATAATTATAACTTACCAAAAGTGGAGTATTTAGTTCCCCAGAATTCGTCACAATAACTCCACGACCTCCTTGAAATCTAGCAGTTACCTAAAAAAATTAAAACTAATTTTTAAATAAATAAATAAACAAATAAATAAACAAACAAACAAACAAACAAATAAATAGATATAAAAATAAACAAATAAAATAAATTAATTAATTATTAAATTAATATCACTTTAAAATGCAATAAAATGCAATTCAAGACAATTACTGTACTTTCAATGTTCGACTCATACATACATTTTCATTAGTTTCCAAAGCTGGTTTTTCATATTCAACACAAAGTATGGAATTAGTCCCTGCAACTTTCTCCTGGAATGGTACTCCAAACTTTTTTTGACAGTTATCTCTTTCAGTAACCATATAGTGCCAAGGTTCAAAATTTGAACTTTCGGAAGACTTTTTGTAAAAAGCAATTCTCCCTGGACGATAATAGTCCCCAAAGTACAGAGTAATGGACTTGACATAATAAAACTACAAAAGTTAAAATAATAAAATATACTAGTTGATGACCTGTTGGCTTGCTCCAAGTCCACCTCTTAGTGCTTAGTTTTAGCGGGTGGGTGGAAAGGCAGGTGAGCAGAAAGGCGAGAGAGTGGAATTAAGGTGGGAGAGTGGAAAAGTGGGAAGAAAGAGGCAGACTTGTTTCGCTTGCAGGTTTTTGAATCTAGCTAGATAAATATTCTGGTGGGAAATCGCTGAAATGTACATCGCCCTGTTTTGATGTGTTTCAGGCTGTCATACCTTGGTTGTCGTACATGCAATGGAAAGTGGTTCTACCCTTACTAAAACATTTTCAAGAGTCTAACTCCAACTTAGAAAGATAGCACTTGCATAGCAATTTGGCCTGAATATAATTACTTCCCGAATTACATCACTGGTTGAAAAATTCACCAGTGAATTTTGGTGCACTGCAGGTGGGAAAAGTCCTTTTCAACGAGGAACTGAAAGGTCATAAAATGTCAAAAGGTCAAAAACATGTGAAAAGGACTTTGAGAAAGTCTAGATGACCTGATAAAATATACTTTATACAATACCCAGGTTGCTATGCATGTTTTCATTGGTTATTGCCCATGATCTATTAGAGGACAGACACATGGATGTCACGTCAGATCACATCACGTGACTTGCTTTTTTCCATCTTCATGCCCCAAAATCCAGCAAGAGTTTCAATAAATAAATCTTGTAAATTTTTGTATTGTATAAAACAAGTAGATTACATTTTTTGTTGTCTGTTCAGTTATAGATGCACAGAAGACATCACAACGTGGTAAGAACATCATCTTGACTGTGTCTCGTGGGCCACTTTTTTGTTCTTACCAAGTTTTGACGTCATCTGTGCATCTATAACTGAACAGACAACAGCAAAATGGAATCTATTTGTTAAATAGAAACCTATAACAGCCTATAGATTAGCCTAGAATACTTTATAAGCAAACCTAATTTAGACTTTTTTGTAAAGGCTATTATTTTGCTCATCTTAATTGCCTAGGCAGCAATGAACTCATTTAAAATCTCATTCAGAAAGTTTGATATACAAAATACTACACATACTTTTCCTCATGATTTCTTGAAAAGTGCTTTCAAGAAAATTCTTATATCCATCCCACCAGGGAAAATGGGTTACCAATTAATTTGAACATTTTAGGCAACTTTTGGGAAAGGAGTATGGAAGAGCCTAACTATGTGTATATGAAGATAATGTTGCCTCCTTCCATTTTATAAAGGTGTGGATCTTTTCTGAGAAATTCTATCCAAAGGGAAAGGGGGTTATGGCACCATACCAACGAGACGCTTCCCAATCAGTTCCTTGACAACGTCAACAAGCAAATATCCAACACAAATTTGGGAAAGTACAATTTGTGTATATAACTATATTAAAAGAACTTTTAACTAGAGAAAAACAATAAAAATATCTAGAGGACTTATTAGATAGATGATTTATTATGAAAAACAGCCCAGGTTGATCTAGACAGAAAAAAAACACGCAGCAAATGAACATTCGATACTACCCAGCACTCATCTCGGAAAAAGTGACAATAAACTTAGCGTTGCCCATGTTGTAGCAAAAAAGTACCTCAAAAACCTGTTCAAGAACTTAATAAACAACTTAAGAGTTCATTTTGATTCAGTAAATCACGATTTACATTCATCTAGAATCGAACGAAAACACAACAACATCGGTTGCTAACGACGCAATTCTCGTAGAAATGGCGGGTCAGAAAAGATTGAATTGAGTATTAAATAAAGAACATTTGAAGAAACCTTACCTCCTGGTGTAAACCTGTTAAATCAATCCTAATACGAGCATCGTCTGTGCTTCCTTCTGATTGCCAAAATGTAGAAAAGTTACCATCAACTATAGCTTTGGGAGGATGAGCAAGCAGCGGGTCGTTCTGATCACACTTTGATATTCTCCTCACAAAAGGTAGTTTGGTAGCTTCGGAGATTTTGTAGTATAACTCGGATTTATTTCGTCCACAAGAATGTTCTGCCGTAATGTTCTTCAAGTAAGCAGCATTTGCAGCAAAACCACCCTCAAAGAGAAGGGAAAAGATAAAAAAATAGAGCAACATTCCTTCAGACATTTTGTCGTTGTGAAGCAATGCGAAGTAATTTAATCCATTAAAAATCCATTTTTGAATTTTAAATTTTTAATTGTTACATGTATAAAGTTAATCAGTGACTTATTAGTTCTTGCTTGCTTGCTTGCTTGCTTGCTTGCTTGCTTGCTTGCTTGCTTGCTTGCTTGCTTGCTTGCTTGCTTGCTTGCTTGCTTGCTTGCTTGCTTGCTTGCTTGCTTGCTTGCTTGCTTGCTTGCTTGCTTGCTTGCTTGCTTCATATATTTTATTATTCTTCTGTCGTTTTTTACATGGTTCTTCAAGCAATATATCTACACTGCATGTCCAACAGCGTGGTCCGTATCCCATCTCCATCAAACAAACAAACAAACAAACAAACAAACAAACAAACAAACAAACAAACAAACAAACAAACAAACAAACAAACAAACAAACAAACAAACAAACAAACAAACAAACAAACAAACAAACAAACAAACAAACAAGCAAGCAAGCAAAAGCAAGCAAGCAAGCAAGCAAGCAAGCAAGCAAGCAAGCAAGCAAGCAACACAACCCTGGACGCGTTTCGACCTTCTGGGGTTGGAAGAGAAATAATATAAATCTCTTTCAACACAATATATTAGACGAGAATTATGTAAAGTGAGTGCTTACCAAACTCGCTGTGTGTTTTCCAACGCATTTGAAAATCTTGGAGTAGAGTAGGAAGCTAAGGTTGCAGCATATATATTAGGGAGCTTAAGCAAGCGGCGTTTTTGACAACACGGACCTCAGATCAACGTCAGCTAACCGTGAGTAGACTGGATCGAGAACGGCGTAATTGTTGCAAATTTTGAAGTTAAGCAAGTCACGCTCTGCAAGTCACGTAAATAAACACGAACGTCGATTATTACGCCATCAGTGCTATTTTTTACCTGAAGGCAGCAGTGTTTTGTTTCGTTTTCGTAAAATGTCTTCATTTAGACATAACCGGGATTTACTTTTGATTTGCTACAACAAAAAGAAGATAACAGCCGAACAGCTTTTACTCTTGCTAGAAGAAAATACCTCCAAGAATCCAGATTTTAGCTACGAGGCATACGACCGATTCGACCTCTCTAACATCGAGAAACCTGAATGCAAGTCCGCTTTCAGATTTGAAAAGAACGATATACCGCTGTTAGCAGAAGCTCTTCAATTACCAGAAACTTTTAAATGCTATCAGAGGACCACAGCTGGAAAAATTGAAGCACTGTGTATACTTTTGAAGCGTTTGGCTTACCCCTGCCGTTATGTGGATATGATTCCTCTGTTTGGTCGACCAGTACCCGAACTTAGCATGATCACAAACGAGATTATCGACTTTATATTTAATACTCACGGGCACAGAATAACGGAGTGGAACCATCAGATTCTCAGTCCTCCCAACCTACAGATGTATGCCGATGTAATCCATCAACAAGGAGCAGCGCTTACTAATTGTTTTGGTTTTATCGACGGGACGGTTCGACCAATATGCAGACCATCTAAACACCAGCGCATTGTGTACAATGGCCATAAAAGAATCCACTCTTTGAAATTTCAGTCAGTTACTTTGCCCAATGGATTGATTGCCAACATGTTCGGTCCAATAGGTAGGTAGATTTGAATTTTGAATACTATAGTGTATGTTGATTGTTTAGTTTATAGCACTTAATACCAATAGAACAAAAATATGACAAATATTTATAGAATCCTATTTTCAAATTTTAGCCATGTAGCTCTCAGTAATAAAAATATGTTTTAATTACTTTTATAGAGGGTAGGAGACATGATGCAGGGATGTTGGCTGATTCTCATCTTTTAAACTTGCTGGCACAGTTTGCCTTCTCACCAGATGGAGACCCTATGTGCCTGTATGGTGATCCCGCTTATCCTATGAGGGTTCATCTACAGGCACCTTTCAGAGATGCAAGGCTTACTGAAGCCATGGAATTGTACAATAAGTCAATGAGTCATGTCCGGGTGTCAGTAGAGTGGACATTTGGTGAGATTGTGAGATCTTTCAGATTTCTTGACTTCAAGAGTAATTTAAAACTAGGTCTGAGCAATGTTGGCAAAATGTATATCATATGTTCTATTATTCAAAATGCTTTAACCTGCATGTATGGAAACCAAACATCAGCATTTTTTGGCCTGGATCCCCCTTCCGTCCAGGAATATTTTTCATAACTCAGTGATTATCAAATGCAATTTTGTTTTACTATTAATAAACACTGACATCCTAACAATTTTTTCAGTGCACTGTTTACTGTAATTCAGGCATTTTTATGGTTTTAACATCTGGCCATTGCTATAATGTTTCTTGATGCATTTTTAATGAGGTAGTATTGAATAAATGCAACCCAATTTTATGTCAAACAGGGTTGTATCAGTCTAATCCCATTGTATATACCTCATTAATCATGCATGAGGGCAAATTAGAGAATTGTGCATGCTGATAAGGGATATTAGTGATTAGTCAGGAATACATGTATTCACGCTTGTTGTCTAAGTACTGTGCCATGTTAAATTAAACATAGTAGACAAGACATACTTTTTCAAAAAAATCTGTATTTTTACCACAACATGGAAGTTAAGACATGTTGTCATGTATCTATTAAAGATATAATGAATATATTGTATTTTAATATTAACAATGAAAAACAGCAGATCATAATAAATGAAGATCTGGAAATAAAAAAAACAAACTTTAAAAACAAAACAAATTATTGCTTCGATGTTAGCTTTTCGATCATGGCAAGCATTAAGTTATTCTGCTGGGCCATCATCATTTGCATCTGTTGCATTTGTTGTTGCTGCTGCTGCTGTTGCTGAGCCATCATTTTCATAAGCGAGTCCTGTTTTTGTTCTTCCTTTTCCTGTTGTTGTTTCTTCATCTCCATTTCCTTCTCTTTCATAGCTATCTCCATCATGTTCTGCTCACGCAAGAACTCCAATGTGTCTGACCCTGACCTTCTAACTTTTCGTTTTCCTTCTTCATCTCCATCCTCATTGCTCTTTCTCTTCTTTGTTTCACTCATTCTTTCCATAGCTTTCTTCCTAATGTCCAATGCATTTTCTTTATCCTCTTCTACTTTTTTCTTCTGTGCATCATCTAATTGACAAAACACATTTTTGCTCTTTTTGCTGTACAACTGTGTACATCAAAAACAACAACACTGTAATAACATCAAGCTGCTTATTTATTAACTAAGAAGAAATTATTTGTATGAATATGAGAGTAGTAGCCTGGCTTGAAATATAAATTATTGAAAAACATAAAATTGACTAATCTTTTAGTAAGTATCTTACTTTCATCTTTTCTTATTTCTTCGCTGACCTCCTCTTTCTCTATCAGTTCTTCAATAAGTTGGTCAAGTTCTGTGACCTCCGGCGAAATCCCCGTTGCCCGTTTTTCATAAGCGATTCTTTTCTTATGTTTTTCACACAAAAGAGAGCAACGGTCCTGAACTGACCTTTTTGTCAGTGTCTTCTTGTAAAATGGCACCTCCATTTTGTTTTTTTCTTAGCCTGAAAAGGATTTACGACCAATACCTCCCGACAAAGCATTATGTCATGACGTTTAGTCCATTCCATGGGAGTATTGCTAAAGAGAAAAAGAGCAAAGAAAGTTTTTAAATACAAGTACTTAGTACTACGCGAATTTAAAGAAGTCTAAAATGAATAAAATCATCCCCGATATTCGATAAATGTATTAAAATGAACGTCCCCATAAGCTGAAAAACTTTTTCGGATGTGTGACACCATGACAAATTGAAAAACGTCAGGTAAAACAGCGTTCTACTGCGAGGCTTTAGGGAAACTATAGAAAAAACTGAGAAAGATGAATCCTCGAGCAAGACATGTCAACTTACCCTTGACCTTGGATTTCATTGGTTAGCTTTGCCGGACTTTGGATGTAAACAAAAGCCATTTAAGTGGTTTTAGCGCTGTAATGCAACACATTAGAACATTTTATTAAAGACGGAATCCCTAATATGTAGTAAATTAATAAAAAATGGTATAAAATATAAGCTTACCTTTCCACGGTCTTGAAATCAACACGTACGGGAAAACCCTTCACTTGCCGTCTGTCACCTCAACCCAATGACGTGCTGACGTCAACTAAAACGCTTACAATACTTCCGGTTGCCGTCCGTGACTCAAAAACGCCGCTTGCTTAAGCTCCCTAATAAATGAGGGTGTCCGTTTCAGTGCTTCCACTCGGCTAAAGCAAAATTTCCTTCTTTTATACTTTTTAGCAAATTTCCTTCCCAAAATCTGAAATTTCCTTCCAGTTTTCCCTCCAAAATCTCTCATATTAAACTATTTGCTTTCGAGCAGCTCGATCGAAATTGTAACAAGAAAATACGAATGTGGTCAGAACCTTTCCGACGTTTTCCGAAGGTCCGGAAAGTGTCGGAAAGCGAGTTATTTTTGTATTAATTCTTTGAAAGTTTTCATGGCGACAATGTAATATAAATAAGTTCATTGCTCTGACGAAGGCCTGAGTCAACAGGCCGAAAGCTTAGCAAAGAAATATTTTACGTGGTGTTTCCACAAAACTTATTTATATTATTTTTGTATCTTGGGCAGGAACTTGCGCCACAATTTTTGTGGTCTTGGGTTCGCTGTGGTTGTACCTACGACGGATGGTATCAAGTGGGATCAACACAAGGTTATGAAATATTTGTTTACATTTGTGCTCAACGAGGCATGTCGATAAAAAACAAACCTTTAATTTGCTTCAATTTCGATCTGAAAACAAAAAAATCTCGATGGCCGAAGGCGAAGAAAGGCTTGAAGATACTCTACCTGAATATGGATGGCGTGTAAGACTTGATCACTCGTTTTCACAACAACCCCGGCCAAGCAAATTGCCCCGATGGAGACAGCTACCGAAGTTGGTTGGCCTTGGCTATAGGTACGCTTAAACTTAAAAAATGCTTCTTTATATAATAGTATATTTATATCTGAGTTAATATTTTACTTTATTAGGTTTATCAAATACGCTACAAAAGAGAAAAAAGAAGGGAGAGTTCCTTTTATCGATCCGTACCGAATGAATCCATGTCGGCAAATTTACGGTGAGAAGTGTTTACCCTTTCTCTCGTTATTCTATAAATATTTACAATTTAAAATACTTATATATTTTTCTAAAATGGCACTATTTAATTGAACGGAATTAAAAAAAAAAGATTTGCCAGAAAACAATGAGAAAATGTCAAAAACAATGCACGATGGCAAAAAAAATGAGTTTGACTTTTTGGTTAATTATTAAATACTCTCAACAATAATATACAAATATTGTTCTCATGAAAGAAATATTTTAAAATATAATCAAAAAGCAAGCGAAGTAATCGTATATTTGTTAAATATTCTTTGTTCCAAGGTAATTTATTTACTGGGAGGATTTTTGTAGAAATTTTATGGACGGAGTACTAATAATTTATTTTATAACAATTTAGCTCCTTTAGGAATAAGAGTTGTGTTTTTGAAAAGGGAATTGGCACAAATGTTTCGTAATGCAATTGAGTTTTATTCACTGCAGGGGAAATCTAGTATGATTGTAGGTTTTTGTGATATGAACAGCCTTACACGATTCATGATCTGATAATAATGTTGTGTTTATCCCAAGGCTTTCGTCCCATTGGTTCATATTAATTAGGGCAGATGGTTTCATGTCATCTGCCCCCAGTCAAGCCATCAGACTTTAAGATTTGTCTGGGGTTAGCTTCAATTAAAAAAATTCAAACCATATGGGGCTTAACCATTGATATTTTGATGACTTTTTATTTTTCCATTATGACTTGAAGTATAAAATGATTATGTCTAATAATTCTTATTATTAAGCATTGCCTGATATCAAAATAAACTTAATACAGTATTTCTATGAGCATTTTTTTAAAATTTATTTGAGAGAGTTAATATTGACTGACACCTCATACAACTCTTAGAAATGTAAAACTGTTTACAATTTTCTCATGGTACTTAAAAACAAAATTTTCTTTTACACTGGATATACTTTAAGCTACTTTATCAAGACATCAGCTCTGCCAAATAAAATCTAGCCTCAGTCATAATAGAACACTACATTAGTGTGATTCCTAATGGCCATTTTTTCCAGTTACATAAAATCGTATAAAAACTCCAGAATTCTAAGAAAATAATATTCAGACGGTCTAGAATTTTTTTTAGAAATTTAAGAATCTAAGCTTTTGTGGATATAGATTGCAAGGTCTACAGAGAACAAATTAGGAGTACATTTGCATATGTGTGCATCAACTTTGGTTAAAAAGCTTTTATTTAATTATAAACAATAATACAAGTGGTTCTGCCCAACTGATTGCTATAAGAATGGCCCTTAAAGTAGTTCAGCCTTTTTAAGAGCAGCAATCATCAGATGCCAAATGAAGTTCATTTGGTTGCTTGCTGAGCGGCGTATGAGCTTGTTGGCTATTTCTAATAAACAATACTGTATATCGACTGTTTGAGGAATGATTAAAGTAATTAAGTTATCAAGACAGGAGGCAAAATTATATTAATTAATTATAACTATCTGATAAACACCTTAATGTGTTTTAATTTCTGCATGCAGTTGTTTTTAAAACAACAGTGTTTTGCTGCTGCAATGTGCAGATCTCAGAATGATAGAAGAGATAAAGCAGGCTGTGTTATCACTGTAGATTTTAAATTATTGATCTTTATATTGTAATTTCAACATCAATTAGGAGTACCCCTTGGTGGTATTGGCTGTGGTTCTATTGGTCGAGGCTGGAAAGGAGATTTCAATCGATGGCAACTGACCCCAGGAATGTACTCTTACGATACTGTCCAGGCAGATCAGGTATTTTGAAAAGTTAACTATATACATGTATATGCAAATAATTTAATGGAAGTTAAGTGAATGTGAAACAAAGGGTTCAGGCACTTTTTTGGAAGCAATTAATTCAATGCAATTTCAAGCTTTTAGGGAAATTTGTGTGTAAAATTCATCCAGTTAGCTGACAGTCAAATGTAGTTAAATGATTTAATATATTATTTTTTCTAAAGAAAATCATTGAATATAAAATTTCTTTTGATAGTTTGTGGTGTGTATTAGACGAAAAGGAAGGACAGTGTATCAGGTTTGTCAATACAGTATCTGTAACATTGAATTTTAATCTGATATATCACACGTACACTTAATATATATCTTTCCATACCATACCATGCCATGCCATACCTAACTTATCATATCATACTGTACCACACCACACCAAACTTACCATATACAGTATACCACACCACACCAACTCTCACCATACCTACATGTAATTACCATACCACACTATACCAGACCTTATTACCACACTATACCATACCATACTATATACCATACTATATACCATACTATATACCATACTATACTATATACCATACTATACTATACCATACCATACCATACCATACTATACCATACCATACTATACTATACCATACTATACTATACCATACCATACCATACCATACCATACTATACCATACCATACTATACCATACCATACTATACCATACCATACTATACCATACTATACCATACCATACTATACCATGCCACACCATACTATACCACACCCACACCATACTATACTATACCATACTATACCATACTATACCATACTATACTATACCATACCATACCATACCATACCATACCATACTATACCATACCATACTATACTATACCATACTATACTATACCATACCATACTATACCATACTATACCATACTATACTATACCATGCCACACCATACTATACCATACCCACACCATACTATACCATACCATACTATACCATACCATACCATACTATACCATACTAATACCATACCATACCATACCATACCATACCATACCATACTATACCATACCATACCATACCATACCATACTATACCATACCATACCATACTATACCATACTATACCATACTATACCATACCATGCCACACCATACTATACCATACCCACACCATACTATACCATACCATACTATACCATACCATACCATACTATACCATACTATACCATACCATACTATACCATACCATACTATACCATACCATACCATACCATACCATACTATACCATACCATACCATACCATACCATACTATACCATACCATACCATACTATACCATACTATACCATACCATACTATACCATACTATACCATACCATACCATACTATACCATACCATACCATACCATACCATACTATACCATACCATACTAGACCATACTATACCATACCATACCATACTATACCATACCATACTATACCATACCATACCATACTATACCATACTATACCATACCATACTATACCATACCATACTATACCATACCATACTATACCATACTATACCATACCATACTATACCATACCATACTATACCATACCATACCATACCATACCATACTATACCATACTATACCATACCATACCATACTATACCATACCATACCATACCATACCATACCATACTATACCATACCATACTATACCATACCATACCATACTATACCATACCATACCATACCATACCATACCATACTATACCATACCATACTATACCATACCATACCATACTATACCATACCATACTATACCATACCATACTATACCATACTATACCATACCATACCATACTATACCATACCATACTATACCATACTATACCATACCATACCATACCATACCATACCATACCATACCATACCATACCATACCATACTATACCATACTATACCATCTATATTAATGCAACACTATATCACAACCCTATCAATATATACCATACTATTTTCATTACCATGCTGCCTCTAATATTCCACTACACCAAGTACCATGTAACATTGTTCCTTTTTCTGATGTTATACTTAATTCAACATTTCTTTATAGCAAGTCTTATCACCTCAAAATACATCCAATGGCCTGCTATATGGTCATAGCCTTAAAGCTTGGAATTGGGGATTCAATGGTGCCAATGCTATTTATCATGCTCTGTATCCTCGAGCGTGGACAGTGTATGAAATACCATCACAAAGAATAAGACTTATCTGCAGACAAATATCTCCAATCTTTCCAAATGACTACAAGGTAACAATATCGCAAAAAAATGACATATGCACGCCTGGCCAGCTCTGGCTTGGGTCATCGACATGCACATTTTGTGACGCGTCTCGTTTGTTGCGGTGACAGAAAGATACCGTAGTAACTGTTGCCACCACCCACCAGTACTGCGCATTTGGTGATTGGATAATGTTTTGCTGGAAATAATACCAATTCCACCTTAATACATTGGTCTTCGTTAAGGTTTGCAGGGTCATTTCTGTAAAGCGCTCTCAATTCGTCAGAATTTATGCCACAAAAATAAAATAGATATCGTTAGAAAGCTATGAATTTGTAGAATACAATGGTGTCTTTGGTTTCGCGATAAACACAAACCGTTAATAGTTGTGGATTTTTTAATTAAAACCAGAGCGCTTCACTCGGGGCGACTTAAAAACAAAGCGTTTCATTTTGTTCAAAATATTTTTCGCAGTTCGATTCCGAGATAAATGTCCAGCAAAACGGTGTCAGTGTTTTTTATTTATTGCCTGGTTTCGAATTTACGACTTATTTTGTCCGAATGTTGGTCGAAAAAAGCATTTTTAACTTTGGTCGTCAATAAAATCGGCCAAACTCGACATATAAAAAAAAAACACGCTGACAACGTTTTGCCCTTCTGATTTTAACTAAAAAATTCACAACTATTAACGGTTTGTGTTTATCGCGAAACCAATGACACCGTTGTATTCTACAAATTAATAGCTTTCTAACGATATCTATTTTATTTTGTGGCATAAATTCTGACGAATTGAGAGCGCTTTACAGAAATGACCCTGAAAACCTTAACGAAGACCTTAATCAATCCATAATTTCGACGTTAAACGCAACGGGAGCGGATATCACTATGACAATCGCCGTATGGCGATATGAAAAAGTCGGACACTGTGGTCCTACTAAGTAAAAGACGACATTTTGGAAAAACTAAATGTAACAGAAACAACGACCAATAGCGCACAACTACGATAACAACAATGTCGAACGCAAATGTTGTGCCTTCGATTTACCGCGGCGCTGCCAACCTGAATCTGTTCAAATACCCGATTGCCGGTCACAAGAAAACAATTCTAATCAACAAGCAAAAACATAGAATTGTTCTTCTAAAAATACTGCCTTCAATGATGGAAAGGGGAACTTCAAACGCAGAAAAAAACGAAAACGTTGCTTTGCGTTTAACGCCGAAGTTATGGATTGTAATTCCTAGGACTTTTTCGTTTTGAGCCTTCCTCACTAGTAAACCTTCCTCACAAGTGGTATCCGTAGCTTTTGTCTGTGCAAACTCAGTATTTTTTCTTATTACTCGGGCTACCTATGGTAGAACGAGTCTAGGTTTCGGCTCCGTTTTTCGTTTTGTCTATGTTTCGAAATGGCAATCATTACGTCATCCCGTCAGGCTTTGCGAAACTGATGCGTGCTAAAATGCTAATCTTCATGCTTTCTTTCTTCGCTTTCCTGATGTCCTTGAAGCTGTTCACTGAAATATACTTAATTGTTGATCAGTAATGTCGCTGGCAAGTATCGTGATCTTATATACGCTCACAATTGCACACACCGATTGCGGTAGACGGGCCGTAGACCTACACTATAAAGGGCTTGTTTATACGGAGGCGAGCCGGACTAGATCGTGCGTTTGTTACTGTTTAATTTTCATCTTGCGTTCATATGAGAACCGAGGCAGCCCGCCTACACACGTAAAAATCTCACAGCTTGTCAACAGGATGTGTTCGCAACAGGCTTGTAGCAAGGCTGTTAACAGGTTGTAACAGTGCTGTTCATTCAAAACGCTGCTACAACATTGTTACCATCAGCCTGTTAACAACTTGTCGAATGGAGAACGGTAACAGGTTGTTGGAACAACTTGTCATCAGTCTGTTGGAGTCATCAGCCTTGTTACAAGTTGTCAACAACCTGTTATAACAGACATGTTAACAGACTGGGACAGCCAGTGCGAAGACATCACGGTGACAGCCTGTTGAACAGCCTTGTAACAACTTGCTTGCAGGTCTGTAACAGCTTGCGCGTTTTTACGTGTGTAGCCGAGATGTCGCTTTGTGCAACTGGGATTTCGGTTATTAGACCGGTCTAGCTCACCTAATTTACAACGGCGTTGTTTACACCAGCAAAAGCTTCATGCATTGATGTACTTCATCCATTCGAAGACCTCCTTCGGTTTGTCAAAAATTTTGCATTGTTTCGCATGGCAGGTTTTCTATATGTGCAAGGGCTACGCCAAGGTTTCAGAAATCAGTAGCCCGAGTGAACGCAAAGCAGGCGTCTTGTTTAAAAATGAAATGAACTCGACTCTTATTCCTTAGGACACAAGTCTTCCTGTTGCAGTCTTTGTATGGACAGTACAGAATTACGGCAAAGAAGATGTCGACGTTTCAATCATGTTTGCCTTTCAAGGCGGTGACGGCAAGCCGGATGATGTGAGCCGTGGGCATTACAATGAACCATTTGCTTGTAAGGGGATTCACTCTGAGGTTGGGAAAGGATCTGAAGCTGAAGGAAAGAAGAGTGATGTGACGACATGTGACGTGACTGGTGTTCTTCTGCACAGAACATCAGATCCAGCTTGTACTTTTGCAATCGCAGCCAAGGCGAAACACCAGGTTGGTAGTTTACAAGCTTTATACGTACCAGCTTCAGAGCTTTGGCAAACAGACTATGTACAATGTCGTACATCTCATATGCAAACGCTTAAAGAAGCACTGAATTTAAAACCTCAACTCTCCATCTGAGCCTCAGTGGTTCAATGGTTAGAGCGTCTCACTGGTCATTTGAAGGTTGCAGGTTGTACACATTTGTACCTTAGCTCTCCGTCTGAGCCTCAGTAGCTCAACGGTTAGAGCGTCTCACTGGTCATTAGAAGGTTGCAGGTTGTACACATTTGTACCTTAGCTCTTCATCTGAGTCTCAGTAGCTCAATGGTTAGAGCGTCTCACTGGTCATTAGAAGGTTGCAGGTTGTACACATTTGTACCTTAGCTCTTCATCTGAGTCTCAATAGCTCAATGGTTACAGCGTCTCACTGGTCATTAGAAGGTTACAGGTTGTACACATTTGCAACCTTAGCTCCCCATCTGAGCCTCAGTGGCTCAATGGTTAGGGCGTCAGAAATATTTTCTGAGTAATTGAGCTTGACGAACATCCACCAAACATCTGCTAAAGTCGTTTTTTTGCAAGACTCATGCATTTCTCGCCGCTCAATAATGGTCGTTGTTTGGTAATGCAATGCCACGCCTACACAGATCAGATGTTTTAGCTCTCAATTTTTATTGATCTTTGATCCAGGGCGACAAGGAACTGGTTAAGGTGACGTGGAAAACGTACTTCAACCCAAAGACTCCTGGACGAAGAATTTGGCAAGATTTGTTCGAAGATGGATTACTCTCGTCGAGTCAAGGTCTGGGTCTGTTGCGCATATAAGCGAAATTAAGCACTGAACGTACCTTTTATAGATTATGTGAAGGGATTTTTTGTTGTGTATTTAAGTTAGAGATGCACAGAAGACATCACAACGTGGTAACAGTGACCTGACTGTGTTTCGTGGTATTTGACCAGTTAAAGTGCTTATATCACTTGTGGGGTTTTTTAATAGAGCAAAGAAAGTTAGTTAATAAGTTATTTTGCCGTTTTGGATTTACTTTAATAGTTTCTGAGATATAAGCCTTTAAACATGCCAATTTCGGAATTTCACCAAAAATTTCCGCCGTTCATTTTTAAGCACGGGGGCCTGGGACTCAGGAACCTAAGACGACCGTCTTCTTAGTTGGAACTCTCGTGCGTACTGGAAAACGGGTGTGAGCTCTACATTTCGATTTTTCAGTCAAATATATGTGTTTTTATGAATCAATAAGCCGAAACGTAGTTGTTTTGGATTGACTCGTTCCTGAGTCCCAGGCCTCCAAGGTGTTAAAATGAACGACGGAAATTTTGAGAATTGGCATGTTCAGAAGCCAAATATGTCAGGAACTATTTGACTGAATCAAAAACGGCAAAATAACTTATTAACTGATTTTTTCTGCTCTATTAAGCGTCCACCCCACAGGAACCATATAAAAACCCAATATAAACACGATAATAACTGATAGGTGTCCGAGAACAGTCCGAGTACAGCCCGAGTACAGCCCGAGTACTACCAACTGACGTGATGAGACCTGAAAGCCCTGTTGCACAATGAAGTCCATTCATTACATTTACATACCTGATACGGGTGTTCTTGCTATCTTCATTAACGAATCATATCCACACATTCTGTAGCGTGAGCATTTTCCATTCTCAGGATTTCGCCCTTATGAATTCCAATATCATTTCTCCAAGTTGTTCATGCTTGAGGTATTTTTCCACCATTGTTTTCTTCTGTAGAACCAAGCAGTCGTTCCTATCCAGGTCAAATGCCAGCAGCTGCTGTGGTTGCTACGACAACCGTACCTGCGGGAGAACGAAGACATTTAGAATTCTCGTTGGCTTGGGATATGCCTATTGTGTACTTTGGATCAAAAACAAAGAAACATTACAGGTACTAGGGGGGGGGGGGGACTAGAAGCGCAGAGTCGTAAGCTGTTTGGATAAAGAGTAAAGGACGGGGGGCTAATCATCCTTGCAGCCAGCGGCAACACTGCTGCCAAACGTTTGCGCATGCGTGAATTCGCTGAGTAAACATTGCAAGAGAAGTGGAACTAGCCGTGGCGACAAAAAACAGACAGTGAAGACTAAGTAAGACTCGACTATTCATTCGTGTTTTAAAAAAAGGGTAAAGAAAATTACAAAGGGGTAAATCCAGAATATGTTACAATATTGACAAAGAAGCCATGTACAAATTACCTACCTTATCTTTTTGGTAGTATGCTTATAATTTTAACTTTTGTGTCGGACTCTCGGACCAGTCGAAATATTTCAGTGTTTTCCCGCTCTTTTTCCGAGGACGAGCTCGGAAGTCGCGCATGCGCAAAACGTTTGGCAGCGGCGTTGCCAGCGGCTGAATTGCGAAGGAAGGAGATCAACGTGGCCGTGTCGAGGCATATCAAAGGCGCTCCAGGCAGCCGCCATACGACACAGTTCAGACCACGGACAACAGCTAAGATGAGGAAAACCAGACAACCTGAAAATATTGTTGGCAATGTTTTTACATAATCCTAAAGATGTTATGGTAGTTAGTAATCGTGCAAAGTTTCATTTTAAAATTCGTTGAAGAAAAGGTGATATTTTACGTGTGAAGTTTGTATTTTGGAGCGCCGCCATTAAAGTGGCCGAGCTTGAGAAGAATGAGTCGAGAAAATTTATGACGTCATAGACTCAATAACAACAATGACCCTTTTGTTGACAACAACAATGATCTTTTGTTTTTATTGCGTCTATGATGTCATAAGTTCTCCTCAACTCATTCTTCTCAAACACGGCCAATTTAATGGCGGCCGCTCCAAATACAAACTTCGCACGTAAAATACTTTGTTGTTTTTGAGAATTTCGAAATGAAACTTTGCACAATTACCAAGTAATATAATATCTTTAGAATTATGCAGAAACATTATCAACAATATTTTCATCAGAGAACCAGTTTAATATCGGTCGTTTTAGGAGGTATACGAAATTCTTCGGTTACCATGGTAACGCTGGTCCGACCTTGGTGAGTCATGCTCTGAGGACGTATCACGAATGGGAAGCGAAGATCGATGAATGGCAACAACCTATCTTGCAGGATAAGTATGCACTAAACTAAACTAATCTTATTTATACTGCATGGATAACTCTATCAGTTATATCTAAACTGTTCTCTCTAGAAGTCCAGTAAGGACCATCTCTCATTGATCCAGTGTTACTACAGGAGGAAACCAGAGTAAACTAAACTAACTTTATTTATACTGGATAACTCTATCAGTCTTATTTAAACTGTTCTCTCTAGAGGTCCAGTAAGAACCATCCCTCATTGATCCAGTGTTACTACAGAAGAAAACCAGAGTAAACTAAACTAACTTTATTTATACTGGATAACCTCATCAGTCATATCTAAACTGTTCTCTCTAGAGGTCCAGTAAGAACCATCCCTCGCTCGTCCAGTGTTACTACAGAAGGAAACCAGAGTAAACTAAACTAACTTTATTTATACTGGATAACCTTATCAGTCATATCTAAACTGTTCTCTCTAGAGGTCCAGTAAGGACCATCCCTCATTGATCCAGTGTTACTACAGGAGGAAACCAGAGTAAACTAAACTAACTTTATTAAACTGGATAACCCTATCAGTTATATCTAAACTGTTCTCCCTAGAGGTCCAGTAAGAACCATCCCTCATTGGTCCAGTGTTACTTCAGGAGGAAACCGGAGTAAACTAAACTAACTTTAGTAAACTGGATAACCCTATCAGTTAAAACCTAGACCAGTTGTGAAAATGCATTATGAATTTCAAGTAGGAATGCGAGTTGCGAGTAGGAATACCAGTTACGAACAGGAATACGAGTTGTGAATAGGAATACGAGTATTAGTGTGTCACTTTTTAGAAATCTTCCCGCTTGGTACAAATCTGCTTTATTTAATGAACTGTACTTCGTCGCTGACGGTGGAACGATTTGGTTGGACGTTGCCAAGGAGGACGCGAAGAATAATACCAAACACTTACCAGAAATTATCAGAAACTACGGACGATTTGCATACCTCGAAGGTTAGTAGATAGAATAAGATTTCTTCGCTCATTATGATTACTACCATACACAGTTACACACATGTTTTAATCTCCTGTACGGTAACTTGTGAATCGATTGTGATTCTTGCAGGGCATGAGTACAGAATGTACAACACATACGACGTTCATTTTTACGCATCCTTTGCCTTGGTTATGCTCTGGCCAATGTTGGAACTTAGTTTGCAGTACGATATCGGTAAGTGAACATGATCTAAGATGACCGAAGATAATCCCAGTGTCACGGTCCCCTAAGACCAACTGTGTATAGTTATCCCCTGCTTTTCTGCATTGATATTGTCGTTGTTCTAACTCGAAAAATACGTATAATCATGAAACCATACTTTTATCACGTTCTTTTAAACATTTGGTCGCAAGTTAATCAATATCATAAGTACAAATATAAATATAAAACGTCTGTGATTATTACGAATGGCAATACCATGTAACTCATATAAATAATAGTTCGCTATTCAGAGCATTGAAGACTACTTATGTCTTATTAAATTTACATATTCTTAGAATGATGAATTTAGCGAGACGAAAGCTTATCGAACTATTATTTATATGAGTTACATTGGTATTGCCATTCGTAATAATCACAGACGTTTTATATTTATACTTATGGTATTGATTAACTTGCGACCAAATGTTTAAAAGAACGTGATAAAAGTATGGTTTCATGATTATACGTATTTTTCGAGTTAGAACAACGACAATATCAATGCAGAAAAGCAGGGGATAACTACGCAGTTGATCTTAGGGGATAACTCAGACTGGGGGGATCGCTGAGACCATGACACCGGTTAGACGGAGCTAGTACTTGAATGGGTAACATTGGGACTCACGTGAGTAGAGTTGTGGGTTGCCTACTCATGCAAGACTGTATAGTTACAGTAAGCTAGGTTAGACGGAGCTAGTACTTGAATGGGTAACATTGGGACTCACGTGAGTAGGGTTGTTGGTTGCCGTTAGCGCTCTCCTCTCACTACTGAAGACTGTAGTTAAGCTAGGTTAGATAGGGTAAGTACTTGGATGGGTGACCATCTGTCCTTGCTTGGGACTCATGAGTTGAGTTCGTTCTCTCCTCTGCTTCGAAGGGTTTTTTCTCCCAAGTTCTCTCGTTTTCGACCCTCTATAAATTCAACTTTAACTCTCAATCAGTCTTAGTAAATTGTCAAATACTTCTGCCATTACGATACCCTGCAAGTCAGAGCCCCTTTCCGACCTACGTAAGCTTCGGGGGAAAGTGGGCTCTGCCAACAAACTCGATCTTCGCCCCAAGTTTGGGGCGAGTCAGTCAGGTTTGAAACTGGTCAAATAAGTTCTAGTTTACGAACACGTGTAAACAGGAAAATAGGAAGTGACGCGTTAGAGCCTGGGCCCAAAATAGTATCTTGGCAACCGTTGACGCATGCTCAAAAAGAAATATCGAGTTTGTTGGCAGAGCCCACTTTCCCCCGAAGCCTGCGTAGGTCGGAAAGGGGCTCTGACTCGCAGGGTACTCTGCATGGCATGAGCTATAGCTCGAAAGATTAGGTAACCACTTAGGACTTCACCATGTACAAACTCTGGCGCCCAGGGTACATATACGTTCAGCGGTTATCGACTTTAAATAATTTCTTTTAATCTGTCTTTTCGCCTCTACCTCAATAGTATACACAGTGTTTAGATATAGCTTGTGAATTTCGAACTATAATGGTCTTTAATTAGAATACATCAAACGTATCTTTACATTCAAATTACTCCTAAGGATTTTTCAATGTGGTCGTGTCGAGGCATATCAAAGACGCTTTAAGCAGCCGTCATACGACACAGTTCAGACCACGGATCCCAGCTAAGATGTTAGGTGTTGATTTTACGGAGGGAGGAAAACCGGAGAACCCGGCGAAAAACCCTCGAAGCACAGGAGAGATCAACTAAACTCTACTCACATGAGTCCCAAGCTCGAGAACGGGGCTATTCCCAGACGGTCACCCATCCAAGTACTAACCCCGTCTAACCGGGCTTAACTATTGGTGAGAGGCAGCGCCCTAACAGCACACGCCATCCGTGCTATAGTTGCCCCATTTGTTGTTTGTTTTCTTAGCCGAATATGTGAATAAGAGTGATCAAGAACAAAGACTTACAATGATGAATGGTCGGTTATGTCCTCGCAAAGTTCAAGGCTGTGTGCCTCACGATATAGGAGATCCAGGTTAGTTTGGGGCATGGGTGTGGTGAGAAAAGAAAGTCATTTTTCATATACAGTGAACTTTCTTTTTGCACACACCCCCCCCCCCCCCGGGACGGACTCTATTACAGATGTCTGTCTTCAGCCCGCTTACCGGGATCATGTGAACACCCGGTAAGCGGGACGAAGTCTGTCTGTGTTCATATGGTAGTTTTCATCCTACCAAGGTGAAGTTATGAATAAAATTATCTTGTCCGACGATAAGTGACTAGACATCAGCCATCAAAGATCACAATATTGTCGTATTGCACAGGTTTGTTTGCTTCAAAATCAATCCTTTTATTATACAATTGTAATTTATATTCCAATAAACAATAAAATCTTCAACTATCCTTTAATCCTATCAAAAAGAACTAACGTTTTGTCCTTATGACTTCATCCCAGTAAGTGGGACGATGTATTCATATCATATGGCATGCGCTGCCGAAATCTCGGCAAGCGGGCCAACCCAGTTTCTCACATGAACACAACGAGCTTTTAATAGGGAAATGAACATTCCCTTAGAGAGAGCAAAGTGAAAATGTGGTAAACTGACGTTTCAAGCGGAGCCCTTCATCAGAGTAAAATGTAGATACACAAATAATATAATATAATATAATATAATATAATATAATATAATATAATATAATATAATATAATATAATATAATATAATATAATATAATATAATATAATATAATATAATATAATATAATATAATATAATATAATATAATATAATATAATATAATATAATATAATATAATATAATATAATATAATATAATATAATATAATATAATACAATACAATATAATATAATATAATATAATATAATATAATACAATATAATATAATATAATATAATATAATATATATAATATAATATAATATAATATAATATAATATAATATATAATATATATAATATATAATATAATATATAATGTATAATGTATAATGTATAATGTATAATGTAAAATATATAATAATATAATATATAATAATATAATATATAATATATAATATATAATATATAATATATAATAATATAATAATATAATAATATAATAATATAATAATATAATAATATACAATATACAATATACAGTATACAGTATACAGTATACAGTATACAGTATACAATATACAATATACAATATACAATATACAATATACAATATACAATATACAATATACAATATACAATATACAATATACAATATACAATAATATATAATATATAATATATAATATATAATACAATACAATACAATACAATACAATACAATACAATACAATACAATACAATACAATATATAATATAATATAATATAATATAATATAATATAATATAATATAATATAATATAATATAATATAATAATATAATATAATATAATATAATATAATATAATATAATATAATATAATATAATAATATAATATAATATAATATAATATGATATGATATAATATAATAATATAATAATATAATAATATAATAATATAATAATATAATAATATAATAATATAATAATATAATATAATATAATATATAATATATAATAATATAATAATATAATAATATAATAATATAATAATATAATAATATAATAATATAATAATATAATAATATAATAATATAATAATATAATAATATAATAATATAATAATATAATAATATAATAATATAATAATATAATAATATAATAATATAATAATATAATAATATAATATAATAATATAATAATATAATAATATAATAATATAATAATATAATAATATAATAATATAATAATATAATAATATAATAATATAATAATATAATAATATAATAATATAATAATATAATATAATAATATAATAATATAATAATATAATAATATAATAATATAATAATATAATATATAATATATAATATAATATAATATAATATAATATAATATAATGTAATATAGAAAATCGAAAGATCGAAGGACGTTGTAATAAATGTTATTATAATACTATTATTACTGCCAAATAAAAACAAGTCCTTATAAAAGCAACATACTATAATTCAAATTAATTAAATTTCTTAGTTTTAATTTACATTTCAGAATGAAATCAACTTAAATTTATACCAAACTTACTTTGTAAGATTCTTTTTAAACACCAGATGATGAACCTTGGACGAATATCAACGCTTATACAATTCACGACACATCTGAATGGAAAGATCTCAATCTTAAATTCGTATTACAGGTAGAATTCAATCTTAAAATAAGAAAACTAATATTAAAACAAAATATGTAAAGTGTTTAATTTAAAAACTCAACAGATATAGTACATAACCATTAATTAAAGTGGCTATGAAAAGAAAATTAAGTTTGTCTTATTTGAAAGAACACTTAAAATGATAGAGTAACATCTTTTGAAGTTTTTCGTTTCCTTGCTTCGTTCTTGAGATATTTCAGTTTGTTTGATATGCAAATTAAACATTTTGACGTCACACGTGCATAAGGAGTTATCGAAAAACGTTATATATCTTTGCTATTGTCAAATATAATCACTTGAAAATCTACATGTTTAGTGTGCTGAGCGAAACACATGCTTCATTCAAATTAATTTGGTTTGATAATAGCAAAGATATATAACCTTTTTTCGGCGATAGCTCATTACGCATGCACGTGTGTGACGGCAAGTTGTTTAATTTGCTAATAATATACATGACAAAATTACTGCATCCTGATTGGTCGAGAGGAGTGCAATTTCAATGTAATACAGTGCAGAAAAGGTGTAATACAGTGCAGAAAAGGTGTAATACAGTGCAGAAAAGGTGTAATACAGTGCAGAAAAGGTGTAATACAGTGCAGAAAAGGTGTAATACAGTGCAGAAAAGGTGTAATACAGTGCAGAAAAGGTGTAATACAGTGCAGAAAAGGTGTAATACAGTGCAGAAAAATGAAATACAGTGCAAATTTCAATGAGTATTAAGCATTCTGATTGGCTAATAAACACCCGGTAACTACTGGAAAGCCAATGAAATGCCTATGCGGATTGTGAAAGATGGTTTTTCCTTCACGCGAAAATCCAATATGGCGACCAAAACATAAAGTTGTCGAAGAACATTTCGATGAAATACAGAGTGAATTTTGCTTTAATATTGTCATAAAAGTCCCTGCAAGAAGACTAAAAGAGGTTAGATGATATGAGTAAAACGTTTGACGTATTTAGTGAACAAAATGAAGCAGTTTTCAACCATTAAAGCTTCGAGAAGTGGAGCAATGAGTGGTATGTAACTTCGTAGCTGGAAGAACATTTTGTCTAACATTTTCATGTATATTATTAAAAAGTAATAGCATGGTTTCGAGTGCAATTTTGAAAAAAACACGCACTCGTGAGTTTTTCAAAGACCTCAAATAGCACTCGTCCTTCGGACTCGTGCAATTTTGACAGTCTTTGAAAAACTCACTCGTGCATGTTTTTTCCAAATTGCACTCGAAACCATGCTATTACCTATACAAATCAAACAAACTGAAATATGTTACGGAAACGAAAAACTGCAAAAAGATGTTACTCTATCATTTTAAGTGTTCTTACAAATAAGACAGACTTAACTTTCGTTTCATATATAGGCACTTTAAATTAATTGTACTAGTGTGCTTTAAACGTTTTCTAAGTTTTTTAAAAAATGTTAAACTTTTGAGAAATATGTAAAATCTAAAAAAAGGTCTGCTGATTCTATAAACTACACAATAATGCTAAAATAACGAGGTTTAGAGTGGTACGTCAAAATGTTCTAGGGTTTTGAGCGCTTTTCACAGAAAATACGTGACAAAGAAAATTCTTGTCTTTATATATTGAATTTAGCTTTACCGTGATTACGTGTTCACTGAAGATGTACAGTTCTTGGATGACCTGTGGCCTGTAGCGAAGGTAAGACTTGGTGTGAAAGAAATCAAACCACTTTTCTTAAACGCTTTCAACATTTCATTCAACATTGTTGAACGCCTGTTGAACGAAAATTTGAACATGTTCAAATTTCCTTCAACATCATTCAACACCATTCAACAACGTTCAACATCATTCAACAGGGGTGGCCAAACGCTTTCAACATGTTGAATCACGGTTGAATTCAACAATGTTGAACGATGTTGAATGAAATGTTGAAAGCGTTTGGAAATGTTTTAACCCTATCCAGACTGGGGTGGGGGCGGAAAGTGCCTGCGCTGATTTTAAAAGTTAATATCTCCTAAACCATTACAGCTATGGTTCTGAAATTTTATGACTTTTCCTAAATATGTATGGGCTTTATGTGTGGAAAATTTGGTGAAAAAATATTACGCCAAAAAAAAGTTACAGCGGAGTCGTGAACACCTACCAACACAAAATTTCAGCCGACAATTTTTATTATGTTTGCTTTTATAATAGTTTATAATAGTAAGCACTTTTTAATAAAGAGAAACTATTTTTTTGATATACTACCTTTTTTATGTTAACAAAACAATAGGAAAAATTTTTTTTGGAAATTCTAGAAATCCTGGGTTTTTGCAATTAATGACGTCATAATGACGTCATAATGACGTCATAATGACGTCATAATTTGTCGCCATGACAACATAAGTGTAACACATACTTGAACAAGGCATACCATCCACCTGTAAAAGTTTCGTCGGAATACACCAAATGGTTCAGGAGATATTGACCGCGGGCACTTTCCGCCCGCCCCCCCCTCCCCCCCAGTCCCAGAAGACAAAAAAAAGCTAAACTGCTGTGAGATCTTAGAGAACGAGATACTAACGTTTCAAGCTAAAGTCCTTCTTCAGAGTAAATCAAGAAGACAAAAAATTCAAAAGAACGTTCAAGTCCTATTTCATTTTTCTTTGCGATTTACATGGCTGAAATGAATTGGGCTTCGGTTCAAATCGTCAGTATTTTTTAAAATCTCTGTAGTTCACTAACATTTAGATTTTCTATATCTTGTAACACACTACCTAGGTAACACCCTACTTTTAGAATAGAAAAATCTTTAATACCCAAAATAGCAGAAAAAACTGAATTGCTTAGGAATTACATCATAACATATAAGTAATATTAAAGTAACAAGTATTATTATAAATAGTGTTAAAAGGATAAAATGTTATTAAAGTAAACATGATAAGAAAGTAACAATTTAAAAACTAAGGTTTCTTAAGGTCTTCGTTAAGGTTTTCAGGGTCATTTCTGTAAAGCGCTCTCAATTCGTCAGAATTTACGCCACAAAAATTAAATAGATATCGTTAGAAAGCTATGAATTTGTAGAATACAATGGTGTCTTTGGTTTCGCGATAAACACAAACCGTTAATATTTGTGAATTTTTTAATTAACACCAGAGGGCTTCACTCGGGGCGACTTAAGAACAAAGCGTTTCATTTTGTTCAACATATTTTTCGCAGTTCGATTCCGAGATAAATTTCCAGCAAAACGGTGTCAGCGTTTTTTTATATGTCGAGTTTTGCCGATTTTATTGACGACCAAAGTTAAAAATGCTGTTTTTCGACCAACATTCGGACAAAATAAGTCATAAATTCGAAACCAGGCAATAAATAAAAAAACGCTGCCACCGTTTTGCTGGACATTTATCTCGGAATCGAACTGCGAAAAATTTGAGCAAAATGAAACGCTTTGTTCTTAAGTTGCCCCGAGTGAAGCCCTCGGGTTTTAATTAAAAAATTCACAACTATTAACGGTTTGTGTTTATCGCGAAACCAAAGACACCATTGTATTCTACAAATTCATAGCTTTCTAACGATATCTATTTTATTTTTGTGGCATAAATTCTGACGAATTGAGAACGCTTTACGGAAATGACCCTGAAAACCTATACGAAGACCTTAATACAATTGCTGCAAGCTCAAGTAGCAGCTGGAACAAAGCTGTTCGAAAAACGATCTGTTCGACACTTATCGCTCATAGAAAACGACGGCGCCCTCAAATTATGTGGTATTAAATTTTTATGAGAGGGCGAAATCATATTCGAGACATTACCTCTGTGTATATTCTTATGGAAGACGTCTTTCAAAACTCTTGACATTCACAGTGGCATTTCCTATAAAAGAAATATTGTGGACTACACAGTATTAGATTTCCATTCAATGCTAAATGTCACCTCGTGTCCCACGCTTTATAATCAACAGTTCTCACCTCTTCCCATTTTTTCAGACTGTAATGGCCAAAGCTGTGAGTCAGGACGTTGATGGTGATGGGTTGATTGACAATTCAGGATTTGCTGACCAGACATATGATGCATGGATTGTATCAGGACCAAGGCAAGCTTTGACATTATTTGGACGACAGACAAAAAGTTTTGAAGCTTTTGGAAATATTTAATTTTGAAGTCGGCCAGGTTTGGACTGGCCATTGTGGCATAGAACAATGGCTGAGTATTGTAGAGCAATGGCTGAGTATTGTAGAACAATGGCTGATCAGTATTGTAGAACAATGGCTGAGTATTGTAGAACAATGGCGGAGTATTGTAGAACAATGGTGGAGTATTGTAGAACAATGGCTGAGTATTGTAGAACAATGGCTGAGTATTGTAGAACAATGGCCGAGTATTGTAGAACAATGGCTGAGTATTGTAGAACAATGGCTGAGTATTGTAGAACAATGGCTGAGTATTGAGAACAATGGCTGAGTATTGTAGAACAATGGCGGAGTATTGTAGAACAATGGTGGAGTATTGTAGAACAATGGCTGAGTATTGTAGAACAATGGCTGAATATTGTAGAACAATGGCCGAGTATTGTAGAACAATGGCTGAGTATTGTAGAACAATGGCTGAGTATTGTAGAACAATGGCTGAGTATTGTAGAACAATGGCGGAGTATTGTAGAACAATGGCTGAGTATTGTAGAACAATGGCGGAGTATTGTAGAACAATGGCTGAGTATTGTAGAACAATGGTTGAGTATTGTAGAACTATGGCTGAGTATTGTAGAACAATGGCTGAGTATTGTAGAACAATGGCGGAGTATTGTAGAACAATGGCTGAGTATTGTAGAACAATGGCTGAGTATTGTAGAACAATGGCGGAGTATTGTAGAACAATGGTGGAGTATTGTAGAACAATGGCTGAGTATTGTAGAACAATGGCTGAGTATTGTAGAACAATGGCGGAGTATTGTAGAACAATGGTGGAGTATTGTAGAACAATGGCTGAGTATTGTAGAACAATGGCTGAGTATTGTAGAACAATGGCGGAGTATTGTAGAACAATGGTGGAGTATTGTAGAACAATGGCTGAGTATTGTAGAACAATGGCTGAGTATTGTAGAACAATGGCCGAGTATTGTAGAACAATGGCTGAGTATTGTAGAACAATGGCTGAGTATTGTAGAACAATGGCTGAGTATTGTAGAACAATGGCTGAGTATTGTAGAACAATGGCGGAGTATTGTAGAACAATGTCTGAGTATTGTAGAACGATGGCGGAGTATTGTAGAACAATGGCTGAGTATTGTAGAACAATGGCTGAGTATTGTAGAACAATGGCTGAGTATTGTAGAACAATGGCTGAGTATTGTAGAACAATGGCTGAGTATTGTAGAACAATGGCGGAGTATTGTAGAACAATGGCTGAGTATTGTAGAACGATGGCGGAGTATTGTAGAACAATGGCTGAGTATTGTAGAACAATGGTTGAGTATTGTAGAACTATGGCTGAGTATTGTAGAACAATGGCTGAGTATTGTAGAACAATGGCGGAGTATTGTAGAACAATGGCTGAGTATTGTAGAACAATGGCTGAGTATTGTAGAACAATGGCGGAGTATTGTAGAACAATGGCTGAGTATTGTAGAACGATGGCGGAGTATTGTAGAACAATGGCTGAGTATTGTAGAACAATGGCTGAGTATTGTAGAACAATGGCTGAGTATTGTAGAACAATGGCTGAGTATTGTAGAACAGTGGCTGAGTATTGTAGAACAGGACAGACTGGGTGTTACACAACTTCAAACTGATCTATCAATCTTGTTCGTTTAGCGCCTACTGTGGAGGGCTTTGGCTGGCGGCGTTAAGGGTAATGTCTGAGATAGCTACAGTGCTTCGATACCCAGAAGACACGAAGAAGTATAATAACATTCTTCAACGTGGAAAGAGAGCATACGAACGTAAATTGTGGAATGGTATGGAACTGTCTGAGATGTTCTTGTAGGAGAATCTAATTATTTGTCGTAGAAATATGTAGTAATTGAGTTGGTTCAGGGAGGGAGGGAGGGAGGGAGGGAGGGAGGGAGGGAGGGAGGGAGGGAGGGAGGGAGGGAGGGAGGGAGGGAGGGAGGGAGGGAGGGAGGGAGGGAGGGAGGGAGGGAGGGAGGGAGGGAGGGAGGAAGGAAGGAAGGAAGATAGGAAGGAAGGAAGGAAGGAAGGAAGGAAGGAAGGAAGGAAGGAAGGAAGGAAGGAAGGAAGGAAGGAAGGAAGGAAGGAAGGATAGATGGAAAGAAAGAAGGAAGAATGAAAGGAAAGAAGAAAGGAAGGAGTAAACAACGAAACAAGGCTAATATTATTGAATTTCTAGGTCGTTATTACAACTATGAATACAGTAAGAGAAAATATCACAACAGTATAATGGCAGATCAAATGGCTGGACAATGGTACTTAAGAGCTTGTGAAATTGGTCAACATCCAAACGACAGGGTAAAGTATCTTGTGCCGTTGCGAAGAAAGAAAACTTTACATTGAATGGCCGAGACGTCCCTGAGTCGTATCGTTTGTGTTTTAGGTGTTTCCAAAAGCTCATGTTATCAGTGCCTTGACAACAATCTTTGAATATAATGTGCTCAGGTTTCATAATGGTCGAATGGGAGCAGTGAATGGTATGAGACCAGACGGAAAGGTATGTCAATGGCAACTTTAAATTATACATCAAAGACAGTTGCTTCCTTTTGACTGCGTAGAGAACAGTTTGTAGGGGGACTGTAAGCGATGTAATGTTGCTGACTTCACTTTCTGCCCCGGCGTTAGCGTTCCAGTTATAAAAATGGACTACACTGGGCCGGCCTTTTTCCATATACATACCCCATTACACACGTAAAAACACACAGTTTGATCAGCTCTGATATCAGATCTGTCCAGAGAAATGTAGCGACCCTTGATACAGCCTGACAGCTACAGAATGTACCAGCGCTGATGTATAAACATTTAGTTAGAATTTCTAACAGATTGCGACAGCTCCGTAGACAATATACCTGTTCAGTCTGTTATATCAAACTGATACAGCACTGACCGTGTCAGGCTGATACAGTTTGACAGAATCTGTTCTGAACAGTCTGTTGTAGCTGCAGGTATGATACAGATATGATATCATAGGTGTATCATAGCTGATACTGCAACAGGCTGTATCAGGCCTCGCTACATTTTTCTGAACAGATCTGACATCATTCTGCATCAGGTCTGACACAGAGTGTGCGTTTTTACGTGTGTAGACGTGGTTACTTATGCACAGTATCTCAGTTTCGTTCTCTTTTCTCCCTGCCCGCCAGGTTGACACAAGCAGCGTACAGGCTGAAGAAGTTTGGACTGGTATTACTTATGCTGTGGCTGCTTCCATGATACAAGAGGCAAGTTTTTTATATCACACATATACAGTTTAACGCTATTCTGACTTAAACGTTTTTTGAACGTAGCTTAAGAAGTTACTGTTCATGACCTAACGTTTCGACAATACGTTATCTGTTCACAAGATCCCCATAATAAATAGAGACTTTCGTTATTGAGGGTAGCATGTCATATGACAGTATTTAGATACTGATAATCCAATGGGCTTCACCACTTGGTGGAACTAGTTAATAGAACTATAGTGTTGATTTTGTGGAGGGAGGAAAACAGGAAAACCTGGTGTTAACTGCAGAATATGCGTTGTTTGGAGGTAGGTGCCGTTGGTGACCAGGCTAGTCAACAATCTAGCCTTGTTAGCAAGCAAAGTAACTGTAAGCAATTGGGCCATGAGCAACTAGCCAGCAAACTAAGCAATAGCAATTAGGGTAATCAGAGAAGCAATAGGCGTTTGCCATGACAACTCTGCCAAGGCAGACCACCGGCACCAGTCACACTGACAAGTCAGTGGAATAACATATACGATCTATAGGATTCTATACGTCGTATCTAACACGGGTGGGGAAAGGGCGAAGGGGGAGCACAAGTTGAGCAAAGACGCTACTTGCAGCAAAGCAACAGACGCTCAATGAATCTCGAATGCGCGGGAAACCCCTCAACGTAAGTGACGTAAGGGACTCCCCTAATAAGGGGAACCGCAGGCCAACTACATCAGCAGTTAACTTCGCTTAAATATATCCTATATTTAACCTGGTGGAAACCCTCGAGACACAGGAAAGAACCAACTCTACTCACATGAAGCTAAGGTGGTCACCCATCCAAGTACTAACCCCATTCAACCTGGTTTAACTTTAGCGGTGAGAGGCAGTGCACTAACAGCTTGTGGTAATGTAGGTCACCCATCCAAGTACTAACCCCATTCAACCTACTTCAGCAGTGAGAGGCAGTGCACTAACAGCTTGTGGTAATGTAGGTCACCCATCCAAGTACTAACCCCATTCAACCTACTTCAGCAGTGAGAGGCAGTGCACTAACAGCTTGTGCTAATGTAGGTCACCCATCCAAGTACTAACCCCATTCAACCTAGTTCAGCAGTGAGAGGCAGTGCACTAACAGCTTGTGCTAATGTGGGTCACTCATCCAAGTATTAACCCCATTCAACCTGGCTTAACTTCAGCGGTGAGAGACAGTGCACTAACAGCTTGTGCTAATGTAGCTCACCCATCCAAGTACTAACCCCATTCAACCTGGCTTAACTTCAGCAGTGAGAGACAGTGCACTAACAGCTTGTGCCAATGTAGGTCACCCATCCAAGTACTAACCCCATTCAACCTGGCTTAACTTTAACGATGAGAGGCAGCACGCTAACAACTTGTGCATCCCTTTTTCGGTCAAGTATTTCATTTGTTAAAGGGTATTGGCAATAAAAATCAAGTTTGTTTAATTTGAAAGTTTTTGTAATAGAAGATCTTTTACAACTATTTCCATGTTTTTCTTTGTTTGCAAGATATTTCAATTTGTTTAATATGTAAATGAATGGTCTGTGACGTCAGGAGCAGGGTACAGTATTTCCACACAAAGCAAGATCAGTCATGAAATGTGCAGTGTCACAAGGCGTTTTTATGTGCACAGTTTCAAGTGATTTCGTTGAACAAATTTAGAGATATAACTGGTTTTGCTACATGTGAAAATACTGCATCCTGCTCCTGACGTCAGAGCCCATCTCATTTACAAATTAAACAAATTGAAATATCTTGCAAACGAAGAAAGATACGATATATCTTCTATTACAATTTAATGAGTTCTTTCAAATTAGACAAACTTAATTTTTGTTACCAATGTCCTTTGGACAACACTGTCCTGTTTCCTAAACCACGATAGCTCATTTCATAGTCATGTCAGGGGTAACCATTGGAGACACAGTACTTTAATTAATTATTAATCAAAGCAAGTGACAAGCAATGTGAACAATGAACGCCAATGCGATATTTTTCACTAGTAAAAAACATCGTATAGACAATAAATAAATCTCAACTATATTCTTTATCAAGGGTCTTGTTGAAGAGGGATTCCGAACAGCGTGTGGCGTATACCGAAGTTGTTTTGAACGGTTCGGGATGGCCTTCCAGACGCCCGAAGCGTACACTGGGAACGGCCGTTACAGATCACTGGGCTACATGAGACCGCTGAGCGTCTGGGCTATACAGTGGGCGTGGGAAAAGCGATCCAAGAAAAAATACGGCGAAAGTGTTCATCAAAGTCCAATTTCGCCTGGCGAGAACGAGTTCTACTTATTAAACGGCTACTCCGAACAGGAAGACTACAATAATGTCTTTATCTGGGAAGACAGATCGTTGTCAGCTAGTCCAATTGAGACACCAGCGAGGAAATTCTCCGCTATAGACTTGACATCACCACTTGACGAAGATTTCTATGAAGACGATGGTGAACAGCAGGATGACTTTAGACGCATGTCCGTGAGGGCGAAATCGGATGGAGAATTGAATCGATCATCGGTCCCTATGACATCATCGGCGTTAAAACGAGGCCATGCCGGAACTGGAACAATGGCAAGCGAGCGGTCAGAAAACGGAGAACCTTCGTATTATTATCATCAGCAAAATGGGCAGAGTTGAAAACATCGATTGTTCACCTTTGTCAAGCAAGACTGTTTGCGCTTTCACAATGTCACAATTTTCTGCCGTCGAGCTAATACGGTGTAATCATCTTTAACATTCAATTTTCGTACACTGCGCTATTTTGTGAGTTCTGATTGGGTAATTTGTACCACGTGCCTCATTCTAGTTCCTTATATAGCCCTAGTGTCAGTGCTACACTTATGGGGGATGACGTCTTATTTTTTTTGACCACCAAGCCTCGCTTTCATGTCAAGTCAAAAATAACACCAAAGCGAGGCTTGGTGGTAAAAACAGAAAAATGACCTCATTTTGCATAATCGCCACAACCTCGTACCCAGGCCATTTTGCCTCCACGTTCGGAGGTCGGCGAAAATGGCCCTGGTTTCGGCTGGTCACATGACACCCAGAATTTTGGGGTGTTTTGGCAAGAAAATTTCTGCGGTCTTTGTGTTTTGTTTTCGTACAATACGTATACATGAATAATAAATGAGAAATATTTAACGTTCTGCCGAATCACTCATGTGAACCTTTATCATAAAAGCAACTGGCTAGCATTATTCATCATGATACTCCCATGATTATCCAGGATACATTTAAATGTCATGAACAAACATGTATCTAATGTTGTTCTTGACTTTAACCAAACCTATCGTTTCCATTCTTTGGGTAAACTTTGCAGAGTGGATCTATTGCAATTCAAATTTTTATGAATAAATTATACTCGGTATCTGAATTAATTGAGTTCTTAAACCGGTCAATTAGATTATAAATCGACCAGCCAACGCCAGGGCCATTTTCGCCGACCTCCCAACGTGGAGGCAAAATTCCCTGGGTACGAGGTTGTAAGCGCCATTGAAAAGTTTTACACTTCCAGCTTTTATGTAGTTAGATAAATAACATTTATTGTACTTTGCAAATTTGAATTTCTGAGCTTACTGGAAGAAAGATTTAATTTTCCCCTCCTGAAAACTGTGGATTGTCGTCCATCACTTTTCAATACTAAAGAGTAACACTAGGGCTATGCAAGGAAATAGAATCGAACGAAGCACAAATCTACACCGCGAAATGTTTTAGAGGGAAAATGGACCGATTTTTCATAATTTTTTCTGATCAAGCTCGCTTAAAGAGCCAGGGATGTTTTAACAATGAATATTTTTTAAGTGTTTAATAAGTTATTTTATTATATGGCTGGGTTTGATTTCCGGTCCGTACGCAAAACGACGCACGCTGATTGGTTCCTGAGAGGTCGGGATTTTACGATATTGACCGACCGGTCAATACGCTTTTTTCTCGGCCCTGTACGTTTTGGCGGGAACATTTCTGAGTTGATTTGAATACAAATAAAAGAGAAATAGGTATCTTTATTCAAATAATCTGAACAATAAAATATGTTGGAACATCACTGCTGGTTTCCTTTAAAGCTGTTTATCTAAAAACACGACAAATAAAAGCCGAACTGGTGTAAATAAGAAGGCCAAGAAGCGACACGAAAAAGTCAACAGGTAAGGTAAACGGCATACTCTGAAGACGAAAACAACGCTCGAAGCTTAAAAATAATGAACCAATAGCCATATAATAAATTCCTTATTAACCTCGTTTGCTCGGTCTGTACTGGAAAGTATTTGCCCTCGGTTTTATCGCACAAACCTCGCTCCTTCGTCGCTCGGTCTGTACGAAAACCTCAGGCAAATACTTTCCCGTACAGACCTCGCACTCGGTTAATAAGTCTTTAATACTGTGGCTCTTCGTCTAAACGTTTTGAGCTGGGCTTTCCAAGGGGGCATGGACCGAGTCTAGTATCGCAAAGGCAACTGGGATCTTACGTAGTTAGCACAGAGCAAGAAATAGAGAATTATTCTAGAAATTAAAGTTCAAGGGGGATTTAGATATACATATACTGAAACTGTGAAGGATTGTTATATAAAAAAATCAAGCGAAAACGTCTGTTCTCTATCTGTTCTTTGCCCCTTGTTTTAATATCTATACTCCTATATTTGCCTATATCATGTTTGGGGATTTTACATATTTAGGATATTTGTAACCTTATGGAAAGATTTGTAATATATCTTCCTTTTCTAAAATTTCATCTTCATGGACTTTTTGCTGTTAAAGTGCTCATATCACTTGTGGGGTTTTAACATATTTAAATAGATAAAAAAAAGTTAGTTAATAAGTTATTTTGCCGTTTTTGATTTAGTTTAATAGTTTCTGAGATATAGGCCTTTAAACATGCCAATTTCGGCCTTTCGCCAAAAATTCCGTCGTTCATTTTTAAGCACGGGGGCCTGGGACTCGGGTACCTGAGCCGACCGTCTTCTTTGTTGGAACTCTCATGCGTACTGGAAAACGGGTGTGAGCTCTACATTTAGATTTTTCAGTCAAATAGATGTGTTTTTGTGAATCAATAAGCCGAAACGTAGTTGTTTTGGATTGACTCGTTCCTGAGTCCCAGGCCCCCAAAGTGTTAAAATGAACGACGGAAATTTTTGAAAATTGGCATGTTCAAAAGCCAATATGTCGGAAACTATTTGACTAAATCAAAAACGGCAAAATAACTTATTAACTAACTTTTTTTGCTCTACTTAAATACGTTAAAATCCCACAAGTGATATAAGCACTTTAAAGTTGACGGAAGTGACGTCTAAGCAGGAATTTGTTGATATGAAAACCACTTTAGATTCCTGTTTAGACGTCACTTCCGTCAACTTTAACAGCGAAAACGTCCATGAAGATGAAATTTTAGAAAAGGAAGATATATTACAAATCTTCTCAGAATGTTCCAAATATCCTAAATATGTAATCCTGATATAGGCAATTTAAATATTAAATACCTACAGTACATGGGTTTTTTGTAGGAGAATGAGTTTCACTGAATCAATCTAGTTCTACTCCATTCTCTCTCAGGTTTCAAACACCCTAGCATCTATACTCCACAACTCCTTTTTATAAAAAGTTCCTGGATTCAAAAAGCTAAGTTACGGCCGAATAAAATGTTCAATGTTGTTTTTCTTATTTTACACAATGTTTTGAAACTTTTGCGCCTTAAAACATACATCGCGGTAGGACAACATATTTATTTTTTATGCTTAGAAATTTCGCGTTCATGATGTAATGTATGTGAAAAATTGAAGTGCCTACGAAACGAAAATTAAGTTTGTCTTATTTGAAAGAATACTTAAAGTGTCTATGAAATGAAAAGTTCGTTGGCATTTTTGTTGTTTTATTGTACAGAGGAGCATGGCAGGAGCACTCACTGAAAATTTCAAGAGAATCTGAAGCGTAGTTTTCGCGCTATTAACTCTCAAAGTTTGCCATGGCTAGTTCGTTCTTGGAGAAAAATTGGGCTTTCGAAAACAATGCTTATGACGTACGCAGATGGACAACTATGCATAAGAACAATAGATTTCACTATTAATGATCCATCTGCGTACGTCATAAGACATTGTTACCCAAAAGCCCAAATTTCGATAGCACGAAAACTACGCATCAGATTCTCTTGAAATTTTCGGCGAGTGCTCCTGTCATGCTCCTCTGTACAATAATAAACAAAAAGCCAACAATTCGTCCTTTCACTTCATAGACACTTTAAAATTAAATTATAGAATAACATCTTTTGCAGTTTTTTGTTTCCTTGCTTCGTTCTTGAGATATTCTAGTTTGTTTGATATGCAAATTAAACATTTTGACGTCGTAGACGCATAATGAGCTATCGGAGAAGGTTAGATATCTTTTCTATTATCAAACCAAATTAATTTGAATGAAGCGTGTGGATGTGTTTCGCCCACAACACTAAACATGTAGATCTTCAAGTGATTATTATATTTGATAATAGCAAAGATATATAACTTATAAAACTTTTATTAACTTTTTCGATAACTCATTATGCACGTGTAACTAAAATGTCTCAAGAACGAAGCAAGGAAACGAAAAGCTGCAAAAGATGTTACTTTTTCATTTTAAATGTTCTTTCAAATAAGACAAAATTAATTTTCGTTTCACGTGGACTTCAGATGATGGACACGTGGACTTCAGATGATGGATGGTGTACTATAAATAAACACCATGATGTCATTTGGACTATCTTAGTGTCCCAAACAATTCTCTAAGCGCGGCTTCTCAACGCGAGAGTTAGATCAATGTATGTCAATGTATGTGGAAACCATGTATGTCGATATATGTCTGTATATACACCCAAGTAAAAACACGCGATACTCGCGCGAGTTACACGCGTGGAGCACTCCTGTCACTCGAGACTGCCTTACGTAATTTCGAACCATTTTCGATGGACTTGAGCAAGGCTGATCTCTCCGAGCTCGCCGGCTGTGGTTTGAACTGAACGTCACTCTTGGAGCTCGGAGGGGGTGCCTTGGGGATGGGGGGTGGTACAGGAGGACGATGGCCAGATGTGCTCTGTCCTTGTTTTGATGGTTTCTGAGATAATGCTGGTTTTGGGGGAGGTGGTGGTGGTGCTGGTTTATGTGGTGGTGATGATTTTTGGAATGGTGCTGGTTTTTGACGTGGTGCTGGTTTCTGTGGTAACGAGGGCTTCACGTTGTTATTTTTAGCGGGAAAAGTTGGCGACGGCGGAGGGGATATCGAGGAAAACGAGGACGCACGGGACGATTTTCCGTCGGAATCCTCCATAGCGTTATGGCGTTGTTGGATGGCCTGCTTGATAGAGTTCATCAAGGCCTCTACCCCAAAGGAAGTCTTCGGGGTTTGCTTTGGACTATCCGAATCATATTCCGCTTTTCCTGGCCGAGTTCCCGATTTATCCGGGGAGTCCGAGAACATGTGGGGTGATATGGATCGCTGGGGTGAATAGGTGTTCGGTGGGGATGATGTGGGTGGTTTGGTGTTAAACATTGGTCCTGAGACCGTGCCTGTGTCGGCCTCATACGAGACTGAGAATATGATCTCGTCATTTTGTTTATGGTCATTACGCAACCTGAAACGGGGAAAAAATTGCCTTTGTTTCAATTCAGTCCTTCGTCTTGGTGTCGGGCTGCGTTAAGGTTTTAAAAATAGGTAACCCGAACCCACAACCCCTCAGTGGCCCTACGCCTAACCACAACCCTCTGGGAAAAAACGACCCACCTCTCAGACCCCGACCACAACATCCTAATTAGTTTTTTTGTTATATGCAATTTAGTTTAACATCCCGCATGTGGGACAGAGAATTACCTACAATTACCAATTATTGGCAATTCAAGGCCGTTTCACACTTACTGATTATTGGTAATTCTAGATGTGCAGGCATGTAGGCAGTTCCAGTCTTCTACGCGGTCTGGTCACAAGGTCAAAAGACCGCGTAGGAGATTGGAACTATTTCTGGAACTAAAAATTTGGCTTTTGGGTAGATAGTTCAAAAAAGTTTTTCCCGAACAATCAGACGATTGATCTGTCGGTTCATCCTTTCTCCCTCGTTTGCGGTTACGTACAACGCGTCTAAGCCTCGCCTATGTACAGTGGTAAAATATATATAGAATATACGTTTCCACCTACCTTTCTGGCAATTCTTCGGCCTCTTCGCCAACTTCTTCTTGGTCCTTGCGGGATTTTCTGTGGACGAAAACCAGATTTAATACGAGATAATAAAGAACTAGTCACATTCTCTAACCAATGAGCTACTAAGACTCAGGTGGCAGACCTTGTGAGAACTAGTCACATGCTCTAACCATTGAGCTACTGAGGCTCAGGTGGCAGACCTTGTGAGAACTAGTCACACACTCTAACCATTGAACTACTGAGGCTCAGATGGCAGACCTTGTGAGAACTAGTCACATTCTCTAACCATTGAGCTATTGAGGCTCAGATGGCAGACCTTGTGAGAACTAGTCACATTCTCTAACCATTGAGCTATTGAGGCTCAGGTGGCAGATCTTGTGAGAACTAGTCACACACTCTAACCATTGAACTACTGAGGCTCAGATGGCAGACCTTGTGAGAACTAGTCACATTCTCTAACCATTGAGCTATTGAGGCTCAGATGGCAGACCTTGTGAGAACTAGTCACATTCTCTAACCATTGAACTACTGAGGCTCAGATGGCAGACCTTGTGAGAACTAGTCACATTCTCTAACCATTGAACTACTGAGGCTCAGATGACAGACCTTGTGAGAACTAGTCACATTCTCTAACCATTGAGCTATTGAGGCTCAGGTGGCAGACCTTGTGAGAACTAGTCACACACTCTAACCATTGAGCTATTGAGGCTCAGGTGGCAGACCTTGTGAGAACTAGTCACACACTCTAACCATTGAACTACTGAGGCTCAGATGACAGACCTTGTGAGAACTAGTCACATTCTCTAACCATTGAGCTATTGAGGCTCAGGTGGCAGACCTTGTGAGAACTAGTCACACACTCTAACCATTGAGCTATTGAGGCTCAGGTGGCAGACCTTGTGAGAACTAGTCACACACTCTAACCATTGAACTACTGAGGCTCAGATGACAGACCTTGTGAGAACTAGTCACATTCTCTAACCATTGAGCTATTGAGGCTCAGGTGGCAGACCTTGTGAGAACTAGTCACACACTCTAACCATTGAACTACTGAGGCTCAGATGACAGACCTTGTGAGAACTAGTCACATTCTCTAACCATTGAGCTATTGAGGCTCAGGTGGCAGACCTTGTGAGAACTAGTCACACACTCTAACCATTGAACTACTGAGGCTCAGATGACAGACCTTGTGAGAACTAGTCACATTCTCTAACCATTGAGCTATTGAGGCTCAGGTGGCAGACCTTGTGAGAACTAGTCACATTCTCTAACCATTGAACTACTGAGGCTCAGATGGCAGACCTTGTGAGAACTAGTCACACACTCTAACCATTGAACTACTGAGGCTCAGATGGCAGACCTTGTGAGAACTAGTCACATTCTCTAACCATTGAGCTATTGAGGCTCAGATGGCAGACCTTGTGAGAACTAGTCACATTCTCTAACCATTGAACTACTGAGGCTCAGATGGCAGACCTTGTGAGAACTAGTCACATTCTCTAACCATTGAGCTACTGAGGCTCAGATGGCAGACCTTGTGAGAACTAGTCACATTCTCTAACCATTGAGCTATTGAGGCTCAGATGGCAGACCTTGTGACAACTAGTCACATTCTCTAACCATTGAACTACTGAGGCTCAGATGACAGACCTTGTGAGAACTAGTCACATTCTCTAACCATTGAGCTATTGAGGCTCAGGTGGCAGACCTTGTGAGAACTAGTCACACACTCTAACCATTGAGCTATTGAGGCTCAGGTGGCAGACCTTGTGAGAACTAGTCACACACTCTAACCATTGAACTACTGAGGCTCAGATGACAGACCTTGTGAGAACTAGTCACATTCTCTAACCATTGAGCTATTGAGGCTCAGGTGGCAGACCTTGTGAGAACTAGTCACACACTCTAACCATTGAGCTATTGAGGCTCAGGTGGCAGACCTTGTGAGAACTAGTCACACACTCTAACCATTGAACTACTGAGGCTCAGATGACAGACCTTGTGAGAACTAGTCACATTCTCTAACCATTGAGCTATTGAGGCTCAGATGGCAGACCTTGTGAGAACTAGTCACACTCTCTAACCATTGAACTACTGAGGCTCAGATGACAGACCTTGTGAGAACTAGTCACATTCTCTAACCATTGAACTACTGAGACTCAGTTGACAGACCTTGTGAGAACTAGTCACATGCTCTAACCATTGAGCTACTGAGGCTCAGATGACAGACCTTGTGAGAACTAGTCACATTCTCTAACCATTGAGCTATTGAGGCTCAGTTGGCAGACCTTGTGAGAACTAGTCACATGCTCTAACCATTGAGCTACTGAGACTCAGATGGCAGACCTTGTGAGAACTTGTCACATGTTCTAACCATTGAGCTACTGAGACTCAGATGGCAGACCTTGTGAGAACTAGTCACATGCTCTAACCATTGAGCTACTGAGACTCAGATGGCAGACCTTGTGAGAACTAGTCACATGCTCTAACCATTGAGCTACCGAGACTCAAGTAAGCTGACCTTGTGAGAACTAGTCACACTCTCTAACCATTGAGCTACTGAAACTCATGTGACAGACCTTGTGAGAACTAGTCACATGCTCTAACCATTGAGCTACTGAGAGTCAAGTAGCTGACCTTGTGAGAACTAGTCACACTCTCACAAATTATTGTCCCCTCCCCCCTCCACTCTAAGTAGAAGTAGGTCAGTCTCAAATCAATCAATTTACCTCCGTCTTTTGTTAAAATATTTCTTAAAAGGTTTAAGAATACTTCGAACTACTTGAGGTTTGAAAAAGATCTACAATGAAAAGAGAAGCGTTTTAGGTAGCATTCAGTTCGTTGTAGCCTGAGACGAGAGCGGTGTCGAATTCGAGAGCGGTCTCGAATTCGTCGTATTTCGCGGTGTAAACAGGCGCAACCGTATACTAATTCGAGACCGGTTCCAAATGTTTCTTCTGTGTAAACAGGCGCAACCGTACTAATTCGAGAACGGTTCCGAATGTTTCTTCTGTGTAAACAGGCGCAACCGTACTAATTCGAGACCGGTTCCAAATGTTTCTTCTGTGTAAACAGGTGGAACCGTACTAATTCGAGAACGGTTCCTAATTTGTCTTCTGTGTAAACAGGCGGAACCGTACTAATTCGAGACCGGTTCCAAATTTGTCTTCCGTGTAAACAGGCGGAACCGTACTAATTCGAGACCGGTTCCGAATTTGTCTTCTGTGTAAACAGGCGGAACCGTACTAATTCGAGACCGGTTCCAAATGTTTCTTCCGTGTAAACTGGCGGAACCGTACTAATTCGAGAATGGTTCTGAATTTGTCTTCCTTGTAAACAGGCGGAACCGTACTAATTCGAGAATGGTTCTGAATTTGTCTTCCGTGTAAACAGGCGCAACCGTACTAATTCGAGACCGGTTCCAAATGTTTCTTCTGTGTAAACAGGTGGAACCGTACTAATTCGAGAACGGTTCCTAATTTGTCTTCCGTGTAAACAGGCGGAACCGTACTAATTCGAGACCGGTTCCGAATTTGTCTTCCGTGTAAACAGGCGGAACCGTACTAATTCGAGACCGGTTCCGAATTTGTCTTCTGTGTAAACAGGCGGAACCGTACTAATTCGAGAACGGTTCCGAATTTGTCTTCCGTGTAAACAGGTGGAACCGTACTAATTCGAGACGGGTTCCCAAATTGTCTTCCGTGCAAACAGGCGGAACCGTACTAATTCGAGACCGGTTCCAAATTTGTCTTCCGTGTAAACAGGCGGAACCGTACTAATTCGAGACCGGTTCCGAATTTGTCTTCTGTGTAAACAGGCGGAACCGTACTAATTCGAGACCGGTTCCAAATGTTTCTTCCGTGTAAACTGGCGGAACCGTACTAATTCGAGAATGGTTCTGAATTTGTCTTCCTTGTAAACAGGCGGAACCGTACTAATTCGAGAATGGTTCTGAATTTGTCTTCTGTGTAAACAGGCGGAACCGCACTAATTCGAGACCGGTTCCGAATTTGTCCAGTACCGTGTAAACGGGATCTTAAGGCGGTTTTCCACTAGGCGAAAAATGTCGCGCGAAGCGACATTTTCTTTTGTCTCGCAAGTTCTCGAGTGGAACTAATTAGCCAAGACAAAAGAAAATCGAGTCGGTCGACAAATGTCGCCAAGTGGAAAACCGCCTTTAGTGTGCAAATGTGATATGCCTCGACACGGCCACGTTGATCTGCGTGCGAGTAAGGATGCTTAGTCCCCTTCTTTATCCTTTATCCTTAAACATACCGAATCGGGATCAATCTCATATAATCCATCACCTCCTTGAAAGAATCTATGGTACAGGATCTAGAAATGTTTTGAAAAGAAACGAAAATAGCCACTATTAAATTAAGAATAGCGAGTTTCCATTAATCTCTAGTAGTACACGAGAACTAGCTCCGCTAGAACTCACATAAACAACAGTATTTTCAACTCACGTCTTGAATATCAGGATATGGCGAATCTTCGGCCCCAAATACAAACTTTAAAATCTAAATGTTTGATGCATGGGAAAGTGTTCAGTATAATATTACCGTATCAGTGCCAAGCACGTACTCCAGTGTTTGACGATTTTACTTGTCAACGGAGAAACGCTTGGGCATTCTAAGGATTAACTAATTCCTTCCTGAGCTGGCCGAAAACGGTCCCTTTATCGTTTTAAACAGTGTAAGCGTGCTGCGTAGGCAGTGTTGAAACAACAATCGAAATATAGTAAGATTAGATATACTGCCGAAACAGAGAACGTAAGGAGTCTAACGTTTCGAGCGAAGGCCCTTCGTCAGAGAGAAACGTTAGACTCCTACGTTCTCTGTTTCGGCAGTATATCTAACCTTACTTTGTCGTTTTACTCTGCCTAACGCCAGACGATTTTACTTGGCAAAGAAAGAACCTTCAGGCATCCTAGGCAGCAATGAGTTAAATAAGGGCCGTATGTTAGATAACCTTTTTGGTGAATACGACTTTTCCCTCGTGAAATAATGTTCTATTCTATTCTATTCCATTCTATTCCATTCTATTCTATTCTATTCCATTCTATTCTATTCCATTCCATTCCATTCCATTCCATTCCATTCCATTCCAGTCCATTCCAGTCCATTCCAGTCCATTCTAGTCCATTCTAGTCCATTCTAGTCCATTCTAGTCCATTCTAGTCCATTCTAGTCCATTCTAGTCCATTCTAGTCTATTCTATTCTATTCTAGTCTATTCTAGTCTATTCTAGTCTATTCTAGTCTATTCTAGTCTATTCTAGTCTATTCTAGTCTATTCTAGTCTATTCTAGTCTATTCTAGTCTATTCTAGTCTATTCTAGTCTATTCTAGTCCAGTCCAGTCCAGTCCAGTCTATTCTATTCTATTCTATTCTATTCTATTCTATGCTATTCTATGCTATTCTATGCTATGCTATTCTATTCCATTCTATTCCATTCTATTCTATTCTATTCTATTCTATGCTATTCTATGCTATTCTTTTCCATGCTATGCTATTGTATGCTATTCTATTCTATGCTATTCTATGCTATTCTATGCTATTCTATGCTATGCTATGCTATGCTATGCTATGCTATGCTATGCTATTCCATTCCATTCCATTCCATTCCATTCTATGCTATGCTATGCTATTCCATTCCATTCCATTCCATTCCATTCTATTCTATTCTATTCTATTCTATTCTATTCTATGCTATTCTATTCTATGCTATTCTATGCTATGCTATGCTATGCTATTCTATGCTATTCTATGCTATTCCATTCCATTCCATTCCATTCCATTCTATTCTATTCTACTCTATTCTACTCTATTCTACTCTACTCTATTCTATTCTATTCTATTCTATTCTATTCTATTCTATTCTATTCTATTCTATTCTATTCTATTCTACTATATTCTATAGATTATAAAACGTTACCCTACCTCGCCAACTTCTACACTTCTTGAGCAAAACTCAAAATGGAGTTTTCCTGGTTTTGCATCGAAAAGTTCCTGACCATACGACATTTCGTACAAAAGATGACCTAACAAAACGAATTTAATCAATAATCATTGGTGTTTAACCTTTTCTGCAAAGCTAATATATACAGAACATTATAAAGTCGCAAACATACTGTATAAAAGGCACAAAAGCCTTTTCTTTTATCTAAAACGCGGCTTAGATAAAACGGCAAATTCGCGACTTAAAAGACATTGGCAATATAAATTAAGTTTGTCTAATTTGAAAGAACTCGTAAAATTGTAATAGAAGATCTTTTATAACTTTTTTGAATCTTTCTTCGTTTTCAAGATATTTCAATTTGTTTGATATGTAAATTAGATGGTCTCTGACGTCAGAAGCAGCGTACAGTATTTTTACACCTATAGCAGAATCACGCAGTTACATCTCCAAGTTTGTTTAATGAAATAACTAGGAACTGTCCACATTAAAACGCCTTGTGACACTAAACATTTTATGTTGAGCAATCATAGAGGTGTAAGTGATTTTGTAATGTATGAAAATACTGTACCCTGCTCTTGACGTCAGAGATCATCTAATTTACATATCAGACAAACTGAAATATTTCAAAAACGCAGAAAGATACAAAACAGTTGTAAAAGATCTTCTATTACAATTTTACGAGTTCTTTCAAATTTGACAAACTTCATTTTTATTGCCAATGTCCTTTAAATAAGATGAGTCTCTTTTTGAGAGGTGACTTATTTTTGTCAGCCATATAAACAGACTTACATTAACAACTCGAAGCTTACCAAAACAAAGCGTATCAATTGCATATTTATTTTTCTTCAAAAGTTTTGATAATCTTGGGTACAACCGTGATTTGAAACCAAGGATTGCTTGTTCGTAACCTGAAATCCTAATCAGATATAATTAAAATTTAAGTTAGTTGTAATCACTGATCTATATACAGGTCAGTCCGTGGTTGTATTTAACCTGTAGGCCTGTAGTATACTGTACTTGTACTGTACTGTACTGTACTGTACTGTACTGTACTGTACTGCACCACTGCACTGTAATGTACTGTATTGCACTGTACTGTACTGTACTGTACTGTACAGTAACTGTACTGTACGGTAACTGTACTGTACGGTAACTATAGTGTACTGTACTGTAACTGTACTGTACTGTACTGTACTGTATGGTAACTGTACTGTACAGTAACTGTACTGTACTGTAACTGTCATGTACTGCACTAACTGTACTGTAACTGTACTGCACTGCACTGTAACTGTACTGTACTGTACTGTACTGCACTGCACTGCACTGTACTGTAACTGTACTGCACTGCACTGTACTTTACTGTACTGTACTGTACTGCACTGCACTGTACTTTACTGTACTGCACTGCACTTTACTGTACTGTACTGCACTGTACTTTACTGTACTGTACTGCACAGTACTGCACTGCACTGTACTGCACTGTACTGTACTGCACTGTACTGCACTGTACTGCACTGCACTGTACTGCACTGTACTGCACTGTACTGTACTGCACTGTACTGTACTGCACTGTACTGCACTGCACTGCACTGTACTGCACTGTACTGCACTGTACTGCACTACACTGTACTGCACTGCATTGCACTGTACTGTACTGCACTACACTGTACTGCACTGTACTGTACTGCACTACACTGTACTGCACTGCACTGTACTGTACTGCACTACACTGTACTGCACTGTACTGCACTGCACTGCACTGCATAGTCTCCATTAAGTAGTCCTTACCTACAAATACCTTTCTTAACAAAAATATTCCCACTATGGACATGACCATATGTAGGAATTCCTTTGTCATGTAAAAATGAAATGGCCTGAAAAATAGAAAATTAAATAATTCCATTAAACAAGTAATTCCTTTCAAATTTAAGAGGCCAAGAGAAAGAAAGATTAATTTTTGAAGAAGATAATGATTGAACTACTGTAACTAAGCTACTAACCTGTAGTATCTGTCTTCCATAAGTCTTAATTTCAAACACATTAAGGCCTTTTCCTTGCACTCTGTATTTTCCACTCCACTCTTCCCTAGGTCTTTTCTGGAAGATAGACAGACAAGACAGTTCAAGGATTTTAACCCAACACTGCCTAGGGTCTGAGATATCAAGGCTGGAGATCAAGCCTAAGCCATGGTCATAAATAATTTCTCAGTGGTGATGCAGTAGTACCTTATAAATCAAGTCTTTCAAAGTGCCTTTCTTTTGAAATGATTCCACAACAAAAACAAATGGTTTGTGAGCAAGAACATCAATATCAGTCACTGGAAATATATATGGATGCTAAAATATAAAATTATTAAATCAATTTAATATACAACGATCCCACATCAGCACCAACCTATTTTGTTAATGGTAAAATTAGTAAATCTACCTTGCTTAATGGCTCAAATAGATCTCTCAGGAGTTGAATGTTTGTTGGCGTTAAGGATAAACAACAATCTGTACTTCTCTTGGTTAAAACTAGCAACTTTTTGTCTGACTTCCGTTCCTTCACAATAAACCAACTTCGACCAAGACGGCAACCTACAAAGTTACCCATACACTAAATTACAATTTATATCTAACTCTAGCATGTAATTATTAACTTTTGCCATCCTGTGGCCAGGCTGTGTCAGCACACAATACTGTTGTTCTTTATAATTCTTAATCTGCAGAGCTGATATTAGTGACTAATATTACTGTATAATTTAACATGTTTAAAAATTCTGCTTATGATTCCTACCTATATCATCAAGTTGTTCAACAAAAGTATATTTTCCAGAGAGATTCAGAAAGAATTGACAAAGAGCTTCTGCAAAATAGATTCAGTATATACAAGATAAGTCATTAAGGATTGATTAATTTAAATAACTTGAGAGAAGGATGATGTAGCATATATAATAAGACAGGATTAGAGTGTTTAGAGCTGAATGTAAATTTATTAAATGTTAGAAACCTTTTATAGCCATTCTTTGAAATTCTCTATCTCTTGTTAATTTCTCCGAGACGTTTTCCTCATCGGGTATAGAGGCATATCCGCGTTTACGCCTAAAAAATATTATATATATATATATAAAGCATGAAGTATAGTTACTTTAAAGTCTTCGCTACCAGATGACCTGATGATCCCGTTTAGGGTGACCTGATGATCCCGTTTAGGGTGAAACCTCTGGTAGTGAAGACTTTAAGGTAACTATACTTCATGTTTTATATTTTGCTCTATCTATACAGTATTGAGCACTCTCTAACATTTCGTGAAACAATATACATTTTTTTTCTGAGAAGTGCAATGAATGGTGCTGGGCTGCCAAGAAAAATTGTGTGGCCCAAGGCAAAATATCAATTTGGAGCCCTTGATGTTGTTAACATATATATGTTAAAAACTTGAATCTCAAAAAAGTTAAAGGGCTCCTATCAAGTTACTTCTGGGGGGTGGGGGGGGGGGGTTGGGGGGTTGGTGGGTGTTGGTAAGTTGCTCCTATCCCAGAGCAACTTACCACCCCCATACCTTGCACATACCCCTAGCAACCTTGCAATGGTGTAATAGAAGTAAGACATGGCATAAAGCAGAGTGCAAGATTGGACTGGACAGAGATAAGGATCAGGGTCGGAGCTGAGGGGGGGGGGGGGTTGGGTTGGGGTGAATTGCTTTAATTATTAATTTTGTTCTACAGTTGGCAGACAAGAGATTTGAGTTGGCAGATCGGCACCCACCGGTGGTCAGACTCGGGGAGTACTGTACTATGACAAGTGACGATTATATGGCAGTCAGCAAAATTAAGTGTACCACACCCCCCTGCAAAATTTTCTGAGGATGACCCTGATAAGGATAGTACAATACTGTCAGTGTAGATATATGGTGTATTGGGGAAGGAATGAATGTTGTGAAATGATTAAAACTGGTTATGATGGCTGGGATATGTATTTATGAAAAGATGATGGTGACTGTATGGTGAAGAAAAGTACATGTCAGGTGAACATATGCACATTGAAAAAATGGGGATAGGTTTTCACCAATGGTCCAAGTCAGTCTGACTTCTGATGTATATATCTACTCTTGTGTGATGTTCATGTAAGAAATGGTTTATGGTTTGGTGTGCTCCATCGAGTTATAGACGCACGCAGGAAGTTTGGAGAGCATGAAAAAAGCGTATGAGTTGGTCGAGGGATAGCCGAGAACAACTCTAGTTTTTTTAATGCTCTCCAACTTCCCAAGTGCATCCATAACTCAATGGAGCATGTCAAACCAGGAACCATTTCTTTCATAACAGAGAATCAGACATAAAACAACAGAAAACAACATTTATTTTGCTGATTAAAAATGAGTTTCTCATTACGTTTGAAATTACCATCGAGTTTTAGTATACACCCAGCCATCGTCTATTACAAATCCTGCATTCTGATTGGCTACTCAACCGTTGTCTATTCGTGATGGACAACGTTCAGTTGAGAAAAATGAAAACAAACCTGAAAAAATATGGCAGTAAACTCTCGTTTTGCAGGTGTTTCGGAGGAATTTTTTGAGAGTTTGATAGAAAATTCTATCCCTTAGAAAACTAAAAACGCCACAAAATATGGCATGAAGATTTTTAATGGTAAGGAATGAAATACAATTAAACCGTATTTTATTAATAAATCTGCTTTTACTTGCCACTCACGAGTGGTTAGATAACACAATATTTTCATCAGTTTGCACTAGAAAAACTGTATTTTTTAGAGTTAGGTACAGGGTGTATACTAAAACAATTAGACAACTTGTCCTCGTTGTCTATGAGTGAATAGTCAACTCAGGCTTTGCCTTCATTGACTATTCGCTCATAGACAACTCGGACTCGTTGTCTAATTGTTAAATGGAACACTCACGGCAGTCAATCAGAAACACTGTTTAATATATTCTATGTTATAAAGAATTATTGTCTAGAATTTTGTAAAAGTAGGAAGTATATTTCCAGAAACTTTTTAAAGTTAATTAAATAAATAAGCTTCCTACCTCCAAGAACACAGTACAACAAATGCTAATGAAACAATGACCAGTGCCACTTGGAGAAGAACTTCAAACTAAAATAAACAATGAATAGATTATACACTGACTTAATAATTAAGATTACTTTCATGGTTGCACTCATTAGGTATAAACTTCTTGATCCCAACATCACACCTTTTACCCAAATACAAGAGCTTTTTTTGGACAAAAACTGCTATTTATAAGTAACACTGTTTGTACAATATATTGTTGATTTAATAGTGTTTATAAAAACATGAACGCATACAATTAAATCGTATTTTAATCGTATCAAGCAAAACCCCATTTCTAAGCTAATCTGTTACGCTTTACAACTCCAAGAAAGAGAAATATCAATATTTTATATCTGACATCAAACCGGTGGGGGCTAAAAACTACATTATTAAAAAAATTCAGCGCCAAAAGGGCAGTCGATAAACATAAATATTGTATTACATGCCGGGGTCGTGCTTTTTCACTAGATTTTTACGTCGATGTTTGTTGATGTGACACAAAGAAAATAAACTTACAAGGGCCTAAGTACTTACCATTTTAGATTCCAGTGGCTTTGGTTAGGATAATATCACATTTTGGTTTAAATCGTTTAATATATTAGGCCGAATATGAGCAATATCTGCACAACGTAAAAAGATCATGAAGGGTTGTAGACTTGTAGTAGCCTGCAAACAGGATGTATGTTTGGACTATAATGAGCTATTCTGTAATCTGATTGGTTCTCCAACCTATGATATCAGCTCTTATTATGCCTCTTATCTCATGACAGGTAATTATAACAAGCAGGTCATGGCCTCTACATGCATGATCACATGTCAGGGTCACAGGTACCACAATATTTCACGAGGATTGGGGGAGAAGAATAGCTATCATTTTCCTTTGTTTGGGGTGCACTAGGGCCCAAGAACCCAATAATAAAAAAAAATAGGCAAGAGAATTGGGAACCTCAATCCACCAATGGGCACTTCTCAAATCATAAATAATTTATGACAAAAGCAACAAAGAAAGTTCAGAAATAAGGATTTGCATTTTTGAATTTATTTTTGACCCTCAATATAGCCTGCGTAGCCAGCGTGATCACCCAGCACCAGCACCCCTCAATATTTCACAAGATAAAATAACCTTGTTCTTCAGACATGCGATGCTAGTCTGGCTTACAAGTTCTTGAATGTAGCTGAAAAGGTTACTGTTTTTGACTCATTTCAATGCTTAATTCGTCCTGTATATCACACATCATGTCTTTTAATCCCATATTGGCTAAGTTATGTGCTATGAACCAACACAACACAAAACCCTTCAAATGTTTTAGGAACTATTTTGGTCAAATTCAAGGTCTCTACTCAAATATAAGTACTGTATGAATGTTTGTATCAGAAAAGTGCTCAAACTGTATCTGATCATTCATCAGATATTACATTTTTGGTTATTTTTTTGCCAGTCAGCAAGTCCACAGTATAAAGTATTATCTACATGTATTTGTAGCTTGATCTGGGTTAACCAATACGCCTTGAAAACCAACAAGGCTTTCATGTATTGTAAAAAGACTTGTCAAACAAAAAAATTGCTTTCAACATTTTTATTTCAGTACAAAGATCCTAAAGATTTTAATGCTGGGCTTTCCTCTGTGCGGCAATGACTGATTGCATTTCTTCACGCTTTCGTTTACCACGACTGTGTGTTCCAAGCTATAAAAACAAGAAAAAAACAACACAACTTTAGAAAATCAATTAATTAAAGTAGATATTTGGTGAACTTATTAAAAAAAATTCTTATAAATTACCCTTTTCTTGACAAATTTCAGGGCTTTTTTATCCTTTCCAATCCTCAACATTTCCATGCAACGTCGCTCGTAAGGTGCATATCCAGTTACTTCCCTGATAAGATCACGGATAAATTTTACCCTTTTGTTACTAGCCTAAAAAACAAAAATACTTTTCATTTAGATATGTTTAAAAAGATACCAAGTTGACCAAAAAAATTAAGCAGCAGCAAAGTGAGCTACACAGAACAGTCATTTCATACTTTTATAAACCTATACCAGTCTTCATGTAAACAAACTAGTTTGTAGAATTGGCCTCAGATAGACTTGCTCCAAGTCCACCTCTTAGCGCTAGTTTTTGCGGGTGAGCAGAAAGGCAGGAGGGCGGAAAAGCGGGAGGAAAGAGGCGGACTTGTTTCGCTTGCAGGTTTTTGAATCTAATTAAATATTCTGGCAGGAAATCACTGAAATGTACATACATGCAATGGAAAGTGCTTCTACCCCTACTAAAATGTTTTCAAGAGCCTGTTTAACTCCAACTTCCAAAGATAGCACTTGCATAGCAATTTAGCCTGAATATCATTATTTCCCAAATTACATCACCAGTCGAAAAATTCACCGGTGAATTTTGGCACACTGCAGGGTGGGAAAAGTCCTTTTCAACGAGGAACCGAAAGGTCAAAAATTTCAAAAGGTCAAAAATGTTTGAAAAGGACTTTGAGAAAGTCTAAGCTTCAGAGTGCATTATAGGTTATACGGAACTTTAAAGTGCTTGGTGTGCGATCGTGGTGTTCAAATGATAATTACAAGCAAAGTATGATCATGTTGGTATATTTAGTGTGTTTTGAAAGATGTGTGATCAGGTAGATGAAGTAATCCCAGATTGGAAAATTTATATATTGTATGATTTTTTACAATAATTTGCCAAAACCAGACAATTTTCATAAAAAAATTGCAGTGGCCAAGAAATGGAAAAATTGCCTGTGATCACTGACTTTTAATGCAGATTTGGTGAAAACTGCATGAAAATTCGATTGTAGTGCAACATTTTATTTGCAGCCGCCCAGAAACAAGTTATTTTCCTGTGTGAACCCATGCAATTTTCACAAGATGCCCATGCAAAATGGTGGCCGAAAATTTTATTGGTGCTGCACATTTTATAAATTTTCCAGTCTGGGACAATCTTATTAACATTCTGCACTGTAGGGAATCAATTGTAGATTTACAAGATCATCTAGGCTTTTATGCAAGTTTTATAAATGGTGTTGACATGAGATGGTATTATAATGGGCTTGGTATAGCATTTTGGTTATGGTGTAACATTTTGAAAGCCTTGACGTATCTTTGACAAATGGGATGCACCATGTATGGTGGTATATAATTATACTGTTTATACACCACCACCCTACACAGCACCCACCACCCCACACTCCACCCCCCTCCCCCCTCACCCCATCAACAGTTGGTGGTACATAGAATTGGACCAGATGCTGTGATCTATTCCTTGATAAATTTAGCCAAATTTTTAAAGAACAAAGCAATTCTATACACTGCCAACTGTTTAGAGGATGGGGTATATTATAAGTAATATTGGGCATTTTACTCGATTACATAGCATGTTCTAAGGATTTTGGGCGAAGGAAAATTTGAGTGTAGAATATATACATTTTAAGACCAAACCAGGACCAGTTGTGGACCCGGTTTGGTCTTAAAATGTATATATTCTACACTCGAATTTTCCTTCACCCAAAATCCTTAGAAAATGTTTAGAGGATGGATATTTGAATTGATCCTCAATCTCAATAATTAGTGTTTTCAAACTTTCTAGTCCAAAGTACTGGTCATAAAAATTTGAAACTTTCATTGCTACCATTATATTAACACTTACACCCTTCCTTCTAGAAGGTTTGGGTTTCATTGCATTTTTTGTAACCTTATGGCCTTTCTTTAGACCAACGGCCATCTCCATTGGAGGGGGCACCATTGTAAATATCTATCATGAAAGGAAAACAAATTTCAAATTACAATTAATTCAAAAATACTTCGAAAAACTACGGAATTCACACAAGGCTAAACAAAAATAATCTTATGTATTTTCCCTATCCAAAACACGGCACAAAATATAGCTAGCATAGTATATTTAACAAAATTATAGTTTCTAATTTGCTGCAAGTGCCAAGAGCAAGAGTCGAATATAGTGACGATTTTCACAAAGAAAGCTTGACGTTTTTCGTAAAATAAATGGCTAGAATAGTAGAGTAGGGCAAGTATTTTACTGTGGCGTAAATGTTTAAATCAAAACAAATAAGATGGTAAAAATATAGAGGGATTACTTCACCTGGCGATATCGTTGACCAAATTATTGGAAAATGGCCACAGAAAGAGAACGACGACCTCAAAGGAACTTGGGAAAATGGTTCGATACGGGGGGAGAAGATGACAAAAATGGTTGTACCGGGGGGATGGTAAAATGACAAAAGCAAGTTGACACGTGGCCTGCGTACAGACGTCCTTCCCCCTCCTGGAAAAGCGGGTCTCCCCACTCTTCCAGGAGGGGGAAGGACGTCTGCACGCACTGCCACGCAGGCATTGACACGCGGCAAGATGGCGGAAGAATTGTTCAAAAGTGCGTCCAAAACATCTTCAGATTACCCCAAACCTGACGTGAGATTTACTTATGGCACTGCTGGGTTTCGTCTTAAGAGTGACCTCCTTCCTTCAGTCATGTATCGTATGGGGTTGCTCGCTGTTCTTCGCTCCAGAGCTTGTGGAAGTAAAACTATTGGTCTCATGATCACAGCGTCCCACAACCCCGTCCAAGACAACGGCGTGAAACTGATCGATCCTTTGGGAGAAATGCTTGAAGCGGAGTGGGAGGAGTACGCGACGGAGTTGGCCAATACTGACAACGTTGAGCGATGTTTGAAAGATCTGACTGAGAAAGTCAAGACAAGCCTGTGGAATGATGTTGGGAATATTGTAATTGCACGAGATACTAGGCCCTCTGGGGTGTCCTTTACCAAGGCTGTTATTGAAGCTGCTGAAGCGTTTGGAGGGAAATTTAATGATTTAGGTAGTTAAATTGGAAAATATTCTGGGGTAACCCTTTATAGACTTCTTCGACAAAACAGTGCATTGTGGGTAATTGGGGAATTATTAGTGTCTGGCTCAGGTTCACCAGGTTATATGTAAATCGGTGAAAGTGCAAAGGGGGGACCCTATTCATTTTGTTTGATTTTGGGCAAGGTTCAAGTCCCATCTAGAGTAGAGGTTTCAGGTTAGCACAGTATTAACCTTTACAACATCTTGTACAGCAAGAATGAATAAAAGTTTGAGAAGTACTTACTTGCAGGGCCACCGAGAGAAATTTTGGGCCCCATCGTTCAAAATCAGATCCCAGTCAAGTCCCTCTGTATGTTAACAATAGAGAATCAAATAATCCCAGTGCAGCGATAGATAGTACCATAGCAGTGATAAAGCCATAACGGGGCCCAATGCCAGTGATAAAGCCATAGAGGGCCCCTATAGCAGTGATAAAACCATAGAGGGCCCCCATATTCCTCATAGCAGTGATAAGGCCATAAAGGGGCCCAATGCCAGTGATAAAGCCATAGAGGGCCCCTATAGCAGTGATAAAATCATTAGCGAGAGTCACAATGTAATGATTAATGCTAAAACTTCAATTGTCTATTATAAAATCGATTTTATCATTTCACACGTTCACGGGAAAGATAATGTATAATATACTCTTTTGTTTACTTAAAAATGGGCCCCTTTGGCCCCAGGTCAACGACCAGGCTGACCCCCCCTTTCATCAGACTTGCTTACTTGCATATGCACTCATCCATACACAGCGTGGCCCAACCTCACATTGGTTTACAGTTGTTTATATTGTTGTATTTGTTATATAAACTTGGAAAATGTTGCTGTATTTTAACTTATAGTTCTGTAAATCATTAAAATAAACTTACTTTTGACAGTTCATCTCTCATGTTGTCTACCTTCAGTGAATTGGGACTTGTAGCAGCTGATACTTTTCCCAATAGACGAGTTTCAGGGTGTTGCGTGTGCATTGTTTTGGAAAGGAATTAGCGGGCTCTTGGCGGGCTCCCCACAAAGTAAGGAATGGCAAACAGACTTGCTAGTGAGCCAACAACAGCAGAATAACAATGTTTTATATCCAGAAACTGTATCTACACTTTGTTTATTTTAAACAGTATGTTTACTTTGAGTGGAGCTTGCCAGTTTTTTTGAAAAATGATGCGTGCGCAACACCCTGAAACTCACCTATTCACTGAAGGTAGGCAACATGAGAGATGCACTGTCAAAAGTAAGTTTACAGTATTTTAGTGATTTACAGAACTATAAGTTAAAATATGGCAACACTTTCCAAGTTTATATGACAATGGATGAACCAGGTGGAAATCTAATTCTGGTAAGAAATATTATTGCCCAGCATACTGCTTTAAACAAAACCATAACACAAAATAATTTTGAAAAAATTTACTAACATTTCGTTACTACACATAACATCATCAGAGTGATAAATATACATACATGAAGGTGACGTAGTAGTTAAGCTATTTAAGTCACCTTCATGTATGTATATTTATCACTCTGATGATGTTATGTGTAGTAACGAAACGTTAGTAAATTTTTTCAAAATTATTTTGTTATGCTTTTGTTTAAAGCAGTATGCTGGGCAATAATATTTCTTACCAGAATTTATATGACAAATACACTAGGTTTACACTGGTTTGGATTGTTGTTAGGTTGGGCCACTGCTCAAGAGGACAAGTGAAGCACATGTTTTTTTCAGAAAAGGGCATTTTTCTTTTGCAAAAAAGGGCACTTATGGCAAAGTTGGGGGGCTGCTCTGACCCCCCTACACCCCTGGGTTTGTCAAAAAGGTCTCACATGAGTACTGTAGTTTATTAACAACACACGGGTGGCATGTGTTGTTAGGGCACTGTCTCTCACCAATGGTTAAGCCCAGTCAGATGGGGTTAGTACTTGGATGGGTGACCGTTTGGGAATAACTCCATACTCCACCAGCTTGGGACTTATGTGAGTAGAGTTTAGTTCGTCTCTCCTGTGCTCTGAGGGTTTTTCACCGGGCTCTCCAGTTTTCCTCCCTCCGTAAAATCAACACCTAGGTCTTAGTTGTCTACACAGGAGTTTGGTGTCAACTGGGACAAAAGTTCTGTTCCTCTCTCCTGCCACACTTTAACCCTTTATAGCCCAGGAGGTTTCCAGTTGACAAGTAAAATCGTCTGGCGTTAGCCAGAGTAAAATACTAAAGGTGGCCAATGGGCCATAAAGGGTTAAGCGAGATAGTTTCTTAACCCTTTATAGCCCAGGAGGTTTCCAGTTGACAAGTAAAATCGTCTGGCGTTAGCCAGAGTAAAATAGTCTGGCGTTAGCCAGAGTAAAATACTAAAGGTGGCCAATGGGCTATAAAGGGTTAAGTGGAAAATTTAATAAATTCAAAAATAAATTCTTAAGAAAACGTGGGCCATGGTAATACAGTACTGCTCACATGAAATTTTACCATTTTTGCAAATGAGAAGTGAAAACTAAACATGTGCTTGATTCTTCTCTCACCCGGTAATTACCGGAGACTCAATCCTCAAAATGCATACTTTTTTCCCTAGGTATCCTGACCACACCTCAACTGCATTTCATTGTCCGATGCATCAATGACCCAAAGTATGGTATTCCAAGTGAAGAAGGTTACTACAGGAAGATCTCTGAAGCATTTATTAATTTAACCAATCAATACAGGTCAAAAATCACTGTTGTTAATATCGATGGTGCCAATGGTGTTGGGGCATTAAAAATGGTGGAATTGGCTAAACACTTGGACAAGTTGTTGCCAGTGAATGTTTTCAACGATGGTACTACTGGAGAACTGAATAAAAATTGTGGTGCTGATTTTGTTAAAGTTGCTCAAAAAAGTCCCGAAGGCATCACCCTGAAAGCTGGTCAAAAATGTGTGTCGTTTGATGGTGATGCAGATAGAATTGTTTATTTTTACCATGACAATTCTGGCGCCTTTCATCTTCTTGATGGTGATAAAATCTCCACACTTATTGCAAGTTACCTCAAGGAGAAGCTAGCAGACGCAGGGTTACAGCTTGAAAGAGGCCTTGGGGTGGTCCAAACTGCATATGCTAATGGTAGCTCAACGGCTTATGTGCAAGACGAATTGAAGGTCCCTGTTGCTTGTGTCAAAACTGGTGTTAAACACCTTCACAAAAAAGCTCATGATTTTGATATTGGGGTGTATTTTGAAGCAAATGGTCATGGCACCGTGTTGTTCAGTGAGGAATTCAAAATCAAGCTTCAGAAGGCAATTGTAGATCCTAGCTTATCTTCACAGAAGAAAGAAGCTTTACAAGAGCTGACCTCCGCCATGAATCTGATCAACGAGACCGTTGGAGATGCCATGTCAGATATGCTTCTCGTTGAAGCAATCTTGTGTAAGAAGCAGTGGAGCTTAGATACTTGGGACAAGTGCTACCAAGATCTTCCCAACCGACAAAGAAAAGTCCAAGTCAAAGACAGAACAGTTATAGCAACAACTGATGCAGAAAGAAAGACAACATCCCCCAAAGGTTTACAAGAAGAGATAGACAAATTGATAGCCGGGTACAAAAAGGGACGGTCGTTTGTACGTCCTTCGGGAACAGAGGATGTCGTCAGAGTCTACGCAGAAGCTCGAACGCAAGAAGAAGCAGATTCCTTAGCTCTGGCTGTTTCTCAGAAAGTTTTTGAGCTTGCTGGAGGAATAGGAACAAGACCTAAATAACTGAACCTTTCGAGTTAGACGAATAGAAATTAATTTCAATACTAGTAAAATATTCAATGATAACCTAGTAGAACTAATCTTCTGTTGAATAATTTCTCAAATAAGTTTCAATAGTGTTGAATATCTTTGATTTGATGTCTTTCTAGAAGAAGGCTACAAAAGAAACTACATTATTAGTACTGCATAGACCTTATTAAAAAATGGCCGGCGAATTAAAATTCTTTTATATACATATAAATTAGCCCTTATGAACTCGTTTTCATGTGTGAAATTCAAAAGAATTTTTACTTTAAAACGAGGTCATAAGGGCTAATTTCTATGCACATAAAAGAATTCTAATTCGCCGGCCATTTTTGAATATAAAGGTCTATATACAATCTATTCTGTGGTTTCTACCTGCATTCGTAATTGTTATTATTTTAAAATTGTTAATCCGACATTCAAATGGCTGCTTCTGTAGTTCGTTGTGTATTTCTGTAGTCGCTACTGAAGCGTGAGGAAAATGTTTTGTCGAAAAATATGAATAAAAAGTATAATTTAGCTTTCATGGAATTTAATCATAATTTCAAAAACTAATTAATAATTCATGAGAAAACACAAAGAAAAATCATAACCGTATCGTGGTTATGTGATAATGTGGTTAATGTGATAAAACATTCTCCTCATTTACATAAACGTTCGCTTTGATTTTCTCGCCTTAGACAACGTTATTTTTCAAAATTACTACGCCAACGAACTTACCTAATGGTGATCGTTTTTATAAAAGCCATTCAAAAACACTCGCAGAACGTGTTTTATCAGATCTAAACATTCGGTAAAACACTCCTGTTCGTTTTTAAGTATTACACAAAGCCGTAATCAAACGAGAACGCAAGTCATCGCAAATTGGGAGGCACAAATTTCTGTAGCGGTCGTTCGAACACCCAAATTAACAAAATAAAGGTTTCATGAGTGTTTTAAACAAGTTTTAACTTTGTCACGGTACATAATATTTTCGGGAAATTATTCAGAGCGGCTGGCTGAGATAGCGTGACTGCCAACTTGCGATGACTTGCGTCCTCGTTTGATCGTAATCAACGAATGTTTCTCCCAAATCGATACCAACAAATATAAATCAAGAATAAGCGCCTTTTATCGCTAGATTTTACTCACGTTTCTGTAGTGGCTATACAGAAATACTGTAATAGACAACCAACTAGAGGCAGAAGTGGCAAGGTATTTGTATTTTGGCTGTAACTGCTTTCGCAGTTACAAGAAATTTGTTTTGTAATTTCAGTTTACGAAGTAATACTGTATGGGGAATTCAAAAATGAAATATCAATTTAAAACAAAATGCAACACTCAATTTGTCTATTTGTGCTTTACTTTTATTCATTTGAAATTCTGTTGAGTGATATTCTGAAATCGTGCATGCCTCTAATTTATCAAGAAAATAATTCTATGAAACGCTTTTAGAAGTGTATTTAACTACGTTGAATAGTTAGTGTTACTACAAGGTTTACTCGGAGGGAAAATTCATTACAGCTCTAGTAGTATGTCCTTCCATTTATGGTCTACAGCGCCCGGTGAATCTTGGGTACATGCAGACATCCCGGATGTGCATTCTGTTCAACAACCAGCACAGATAACGCTCTAATCCTAAGCCATATCCGCCGTGAGGACACGTTCCAAATTTACGCTAAAGAATAAGACGATAGTTAGTCGGTTGATTGGTTGGTTGGTCAGTTCGTTAGTCAGTTCGTTCGTTCGGTCGTCCGTCCGTTCGTCCGTGAGTGAGTGAGTGAGTGAGTGAGTGAGTGAGTGAGTGAGTGAGTGAGTGAGTGAGTGAGTGAGTGAGTGAGTGAGTGAGTGAGTGAGTGAGTGAGTGAGTGAGTGAGTGAATGCGAGTGAGTGAGTGAGTGAGTGAGTGAGTGAGTGAGTGAGTGAGTGAGTGAGTGAGTGAGTGAGTGAGTGAGTGAGTGAGTGAGTGAGTGAGTGAGTGAGTGAGTGAGTGAGTGAGTGAGTGAATGAATGAATGAATGCGAGTGAGTGAGTGAGTGAGTGAGTGAGTGAGTGAGTGAGTGAGTGAGTGAGTGAGTGAGTGAGTGAGTGAGTGAGTGAGTGAGTGAGTGAGTGAGTGAGTGAGTGAGTTGGTCGCTTGGTTGGTTGGTTGGTTGGTTGGTTGGTCACTTGGTTGGTTGGTTGGTTGGTTGGTTGGTTGGTTGGTTGGTTGGTTGGTTGGTTGGTTGGTTGGTTGGTTGGTTGGTTGGTTATATCAAAATGAGTTATATAAAGAAAATGACTAGAAACTAGTCTGATCGGAAATTAAGGGAATCCATCTCACCTGGTCTGTGTACCAATAGTATGGTGTTGGATCAATGCCTTCACGTTTGTAACCTTCCAACAATTCATCCTACACGATAAATAAATAAATAAATAAATATGGAGTAATATAATATTCTCTGTTTCGGCAGTATAGCAAACCTTATACTATATTTCGATTGTTGTTTCAACACTGCCTGAATCAGTAACTCAGTATGTGTGGAGGGAATTGTAAGGACTTCATATGTACTGTTTAATAAACAAGCAGGAGTGTTTTATCAGATATAAAGACACGAGACGAAGCCGAGTGTTTTTATATCTGATAAAACACGAACTGCGAGTTTATTGAACGGCTTCAAAAACGAACCACTTGGTAAGTTCATTGGCGTAGTAAGTTTGAAAAATAACCTTGTCTAAGCCGAGAAAATCAAAGCTAAATTTTATGTAAATCAGGAGGTATCTTTATCACATATAAAGACACTGATTAAACTTTAATTTCTTTTGAATTTTCCTCATGAATTATTGAGTTTTTGAAGTGAATTTACTTACGTATTGCCAGATCCTCATTGAGCCTCCGACAATCTCTCCAACATTTGGCATCAACAAGTCAACCTTTATAATTCAAGAAAAAATAATGGTTTACCAAAGAAATTAAACAGATTAAAAGCGTTGTTACTCGGAACGAAGTCTTGGTCATTGCATGCCAGCAATGGTTCGTGCAATTTATCGCGCAACAAATTACGTCAACGCCGTTTGCGTTACAAGACAAGTTGCATTAAAGAAATACCAAATGGTTTTCCGTATTTGGCTACTCTGATCCAAACACGCGGGAAATTGCGAGACTGGAGAAAAGCGTGACAAAACACGAGCCGTAGGCGAGTGTTTTTAGCTTTTCGAAAGTCGAGCAATTTCCCCAGTGTTTGGATAAGAGTCTCCAAACACGGAAAAAAACATTTGGTATTTCTTTTATAAAATAATCACAAGTGAATATGATATACTGTCCGACATTTTCAAAAAATTGTTTTGGCGGGAATTTTTCGTGTTTGGATACTCTGATCCAAACACGGCAATTGACCAATCAGGGCTCGCGTAGTATACATGTTATTTTATAAAAACAATTGCATCGTGTAGTAGGGCCTTAAAGTGTCTATATCAGGGTTGGGGATTTTACATATTTAGGATATTTGAAACCTTCTGAGAAGATTTGTAATATATCTTCCTTTTCTAAAATTTCATCTTCATGGACTTTTTTGCTGTTAAAGGTGACGGAAGTGACGTCAAAGGAGGAATCTGTAAAGTGGTTTTTATTAGACAAATTCCTCTTTTGACGTCACTTCCGTCAACTTTAACGGCAAAAGATTCCATGAAGATGAAATTTTAGAAAAAGAAGATATATTACAGATCTTCTCAGGTTCCAAATATCCTAAATATGTAAAATCCCCAACCATCTTTGACACGGTTCGACTATACTATTCGGTTTGGCTAATCGCTGTTGCGGATGCCCTGCCATCGTTTCTAAGTAACTTTTCTATGTTGTTATCTGTACATAAACATTTTTTATCTGGCAAAGCTAATAAAATAAATACATACCGATTCTGTCAGTCTTCGATCTTCAGGACAGCGTGGCATATAAAAAGACTTGATTTCTGCTGGGAAACGACAGAGGAACATCGGCTGCAAAGAGATTAAGATATCAAAAGTTAATAAAAAAATCATTAAAAACAGAAACTGTCATTTGCAGACCAAACGCTGTGTATACCTCGTTAATTTGGTCTGTCATTTTTCTCTCGGGAGCTTCTGGGATATCCTTAATACAACAAAAATAGACAATAAACGCAAATCACTTTAGTTAATCAACATATTTAAGAAATAAACTAGAAGTTACTACCGCAAGTGAAGTGCTGCCTCAAAAGGGACAAAAACCTTTAGCCTACTCCACAGGCAAATATCTCCAGTCTGTGACCAATGTGACACCCCTCTTGCCCACTCCACCCAAGATTACCCACACCACCCAAGATTGCCCACTCCACCCAACATTGGCCACTCCACCCAAGATTGCCCACTCCACCCAAGATTGCCCACTCCACCCGAGATTTCCCACTCCACCTGAGATTGCCCACTCCACCCGAGATTACCCACACCACCCAAGATTGCTCACACCACTCGACTGCCCCCTCCACCCAAGATTACCCACACCACCCAAGATTGCCCACTCCACCCAACATTGGCCACTCCACCCAAGATTGCCCACTCCACCCGAGATTTCCCACTCCACCTGAGATTGCCCACTCCACCCAAGATTGCTCACTCCACCCGAGATTGCTCACTCCACCCAAGATTGTCCACTCCACCCAAGATTACCCACTCCACCATAAGAGCCCACAGAGTTGCCTTCGAAGAAGACTGGGAAGTCCAAAAATGGCCGCCCATGTTTATATAGAGCAAAGTAGGTAAATTGCCAAGAATAGTTTTTCTAACGAAATGCTATTTAACCTGACGCAAACACCAAAGTGAGTTAGCCATTAGGAGAATTTGAAGGTTTATGTGAACCCGAGCCGTAGACGAGTATGTACATAAGTATTTTCCAATTTTCTCAATTTTTTTTTTATTAAATAAGGCTAAGAAAAGTTCCATGACGTCACAACTGTGTTTGCATAGCCTGATATGAATACGGTAATTGACCAATCACACATGCGTAAGACGCAATCTATATATAAGCCAGGGCTGGATCAACGGTCTGTTGGGCCTGGAGCTGTAAGAGACAACAGGGCCTACATACTGTAGAGTGTTTTTATGTGACGTCATCAAAATTATAAAATACACAAAGCTGTCTCTTTTCACATGTCTTTAAAGGCTGTTTTCCATTACGTCCACTTTGCCCTCGCGGGCGGAGCATGCATTGTTTAGTTCGCCTTTGGAGTTGAAATATTTCCAACTTTCAAAACCCGGTCCGCCCGCGCGGGCAAAGCGAACAGCGTTGCAAATCTCCGCCGAAACTGTCGGAAATCGATACAAATCATTCTTTAGTTACTGACAGTGTTTTGAAAACTTTGCTAATTACTATATGTACATTCGAAGTGATGTCCAAAACATTTTGAAATTAAAAGTGAACTAAAAAGTCGGTTGCATCGATGCGAACTCAGAATTTAAGATAATAAGCGCGATTCTCGTTCCCAGAGCTCCAACCTGGCTCCAACCGTGCTGTTTTGGCGACAAAAATAGGTGATTACGCTCAGTACTCACACCAGTCTCTTGCTCTGTTCTTGCCCGAGTCGAGCTAAACAAGCTAGGGGCCCGGGACCACAGAATAATTTGATTTTTGTGTTTTGACACAATGATATTGGCAAAGAACACTTATTCACGCTGACATTATTTGTTTAGTGTTTACTATATTTATTATTAGATTTAATATTGTTGTCTGGCAAAAGAAGGGCCTATTTCTGTCCTGGGCCTGGAGCTGTAGCCCCATCACTCCCCGCCTTAATACGGCCCTGATGTAAGCCTATATCAAAAGGTTGCAGATTTAATTCTTGTATGTCAGCAGTTAAACACGAGAACATGCGCATTAAGCTGCATGTATTTCAAGAACTTACGTCACCAAATTCATAGAATGTCCCATCATCTTTACGAATGTCATGTTCCTTCAAATAAACCAAAGCATCTGTGTAGTTCATTCGCCTACGCGAAAAACAATAGGCTTTACTCAAAAAGTCACAAGCTTAGGAAGAATAACAAGAAATCACAGCTAATTATCAGTTATATAAATAAGTTTTGTGGAAACACCACGTAAAATATTTCTTTGCTAAGCTTTCGGCCTTAAGGAGCACAAGACATGTTGCATTAAAGCCCAACAGGATAAATATGCTGTTGCCAAACACGCTTGGAAGTATGACCATCGTGTTAAGTGGGAAGAGTCGTCACTCTTAGCCAGTGACAAGCAATACTTCACACGAAGAACAAGGGAGTCTATTGAGATTGCAAAACATCGCAATATTTCTCAGGAAGGACAGCCATTAAACAGCACGTGGTGTGCCCTATTCGGAGAACATTCTTGATTTTGTTTTCTAATTAATAAAATTAACGTGATACGCCATTGTATTCTTACGTGATTTAATTGATCAGTTGCTTAGTTTATAAATGACGTGTGAGCCAACAACTTGTTGTCATTGCTCTGATGAAGGCCTGAGTCTGAAAGCTTAGCAAAGAAATGTTTTACGTGGTGTTTCCACAAAACTTATTTATATTACTTTATCGCCATGAAAACTTTCAAAGAATTAATTATCAGTTATAAATATCACTTTTATTTACTAACTTGAAAGGTCTTTTTGGAGGTTTAAAATCCTAAAAAAAGCAAGCAAGGAAAGTCAGCTTATTAATTATTCATATCGATAAGTTTTGTGGGAACACCACCTAAAATATTTATTTGCTAAGCTTTCGGCCTGTTGACTCAGGCCTTCATCAGAGCAATAACAACAAGCTGTTGGCTCACGTCATTTATAAACTAAGTTAACGTGAGCCAACAGCTTATTGTTATTGCTCTGATGAAGGCCTGAGTCAACAGGCCGAAAGCTTAGCAAAGAAATATTTTACGTGGTGTTTCCACAAAACTTATTTATATTACATTATCGCCATGAAAACTTTAAAAGAATTAATATACACTTAATGTCTGCTCCCTCGGGAAACAGTTAGTTTTGTTTTCCCTCGAGTCTCGATGTTTCCCTCGACTTAAATGTTTTGTTATAGCTTGAGTTTCGCTGAATAATTTCGACGTTTATCAAGGGAAAGTACACAAAAGACAAACACTAAGACTTACCAAAACATTCACCTGGCTCCGTAATTTCACTTCAACC
>OZ036000.1:2136886-2151886 GCA_964035015.1 Corallium rubrum
GAATGTGGTGTACTGTGCATCACCATAAGAATTAGGTATCTTTTTTACAAACAAATAAACAAGACTTAGGTTGAACACCATACTCTAATGTTGACAGGTCAGTATTTAAGAACAGTATGTGTAGGCAATGCTGACCTTGTGTTCAAGGATTGTTCTACACTGCATTCATACTGTACCTCATTCATTATGGCATCCATGCCACCAGCTGGTGCTAAGCCCATCAACTCCCAAAAATCAACTTTCATTTCATGGCCACCAGGAGCCTTTGATATGAAAAAAAGATAACATATACAAGTATATAAATATATTTGCCAGATAAAAAGCATATTTTAACATTGTAAATAAATATTAAACAAAGTCAAATATTGGGTGTTTTGGGCCTGCAGGAATTGGGTTAAACGAATTAATCAGAGAACTAAAAACAATCAGCTTACTGATTTTCCTTCAGGCAGTTCTAATATCTCTCCATAGACAGTGACAGTGGATTCTGTGGACAACAGAACAGCATTGTAGGTTTGACACTATGAAGATTGCAAGCAAAACAAAGTGAAGTGAAGTTGATCATTATATTATATTATATGATATACATGTAATGGTTATCATGATGATCATCATTATTGCCATTGCAACTATCACTACTACCAACATTACTATCACCATCCTCATTACCATCATCACCACCATCATCTGACACCATCATCATCACCACCACCATCTATCAATCACCATCATCACCACCAACACCAACACCAGTAACAACACCAGTACCACCACCACCACCACCACCACCATCACCACCATCAACACTACCAGTACCACCACCATCATCATCATCACCACCACCACTACCATCATCATCATCACCACCACCACCATCATCACCATTATCACCACCACCACCTGACACCATTATCATCACCATCATCACCACCAGTACCACCACCACCATCACCACCATCATCACCAGCAGTGCCATCACCACCACCAGTACCACCACCACCATCATCACCACCATCAACACCAACACCACCATCACCAGCATCACCACCATCACCATCACCACCACCAATACCACCACCACCATCATCATCACCACCACCATCAACACCACCATCACCACCACCACCACCATCATCATCACCACCACCACTATCACCACCACCATCACCATCATTGTAATATTACCAACCACCATCTCCATCATTGTAATATTGACCTGAATACCCCAAGTAACTATCAAAACCACAAATTGAAAGTACAGAACCCAGAACCTACCAACTTCTCTGACAAAACACATTGAAGAAATCCAGTACCATCTCTTAATACAAGAAACATTAATGTTTTTCCTAAAAAAATAAAATATCCAACTGACATTTGAGTATTGTTATTTTAGATTTAATAAGTTTATTGCTAGTTATAGCAACTGGTGGTCAAACAGAGTGGAATTCCCCAATTGAACATGACTACCATGATGTAGGTGTTGATTTACGAAGGGAGGAAAACTGAAGAACCTAGTGAAAAACCCTCGAAACACAGGAGAGATCAACTACAACTCTACTCACAATACTTAGGATTAGGGTTTCCAAGCTCGACAGCAGGGTCATTCCCAAGTGGTCACCGATCCATTAGTACTAACCCTAACCGGGCTTAACTATTGGTGAGAGGCAGTGTGCTTAAAACAACAGGCACCACCTATCCACCCTTAATAATAATACTACAGTATATTGAAAACATGAATTGCATTACACAACATGTAGTATAAAATTAAGTTTGAATAGTTTGTAGTCAGTGTTATACATTGAATTGAATTGAATTGAATTGAATTGAATTGAATTGAACTTTATTTAAAAGAAGGTATAAACATCTTTACATATCGTATTCTACCAGATGGTCTTCATTAGTTAAAAATCAATAAATAATTAAGTGACACAGTCGCAGGTTAGTTTAAATTTACAGTTTATACAGGCAAAGTCCTTCAAGTGTGCCACTCCATCATTTTGTTCTAGAAAATATTTTTTTAGTTCATTTTTGAAAGTTGAAATGCTAATATTGCTAGTGTCCTTTAAGCGATTAGGGAGTGAATTAAATAACAAAGCTCCACTATACGAAATTTTTGTTTTACCAAGCTCACTAGAGACTTTTGGAACTTTCAAATCTGTCAGTGATGCTCTTCTGCTAACACTATGTGCTTCACCGACAAACTGAAATAAGTTATACAGGTTTGATGGAGCTTTATTTTTTAATACAGTGAATACTAATATAAGTTTATACAGCCTTCATTCAAACCTTCAAGGTTATATTAAAGGTTTGAGTTGCTAGTCAACTTGTATGTACTCAGAGAAAACATAATTGTTTTAGAATGAGTTTTAAAAAAGAAATAAAATAAAGACCTTGTCTTCGTATTCGATGTATCCAAGCTTGCACCATGACACGCTGATTGCGATGGGTTGTAGAATCTCTTATTTTAATCTGAAAAATCATTATTTAAAAGACTATTAGAAAGTGGCATAGCCAAGCCCGCAGAAAATTTTGAATTTCTAGGGTCTCTGAAACACTATTTCCTGCATTTTGAGGCAATTAGTATTTAAGAGTAATCTGAAAGCAATAAATTACACAATTTTGTTGAAATCAAACCAGAACATAGAATGATACACATCAGAATATCTTTAGATTTATTTATAAACAAGTCATAAATGTAAAAACAAGTCATAGGTATTTTGTATAGACCCTTAGCATTGTAATTTATAGCATATGCATGTATGCAATAGAATAAAACATATTCCGAAGAATAATGCCATCCTGTAAACTCAAGATATGAGTCAAACAAGTGGAACTATGTTGAAAATTGTAATATTTTGACTTTATTTCAAAGTCATCATCAGACAAGTGAAAATACAAAAACATGCCAGGTCTTACATATACGTCAGAAAACCTAACACTATTTACACATGTCTGCTATACTGTATATATATATATATATATATATATATATATATATATATATATATATATACATATACATATATATCTGCTACAGGCTGTTTCATCTAAAAAAGAATCTTCAGGCAGATCTGCCTGAAGATTCTTTTTTAGATGAAACAGCCTGTAGCAGACTTTTGAGGTAAGCGAAAATCTATATTTGCTCTAACTATATGTTATCGAGCACTCTTTGCGTTTCGTAGACCAAAACCCACACGTATATATATATATATATAGTTTTCAAAATCTTACCTTCTTGGCCTTAGGTAAAGAAGGATCTTCCTCAATAACAATTAGTTTTGCTTCTTCTAATCTCATTGCTCGTTGTTCAGCTTTTTCAGCCTTAAGTTAAACCAACAATAATCATTAGGCAAAAAAAAAACACACCTTGGGTTTCCTATTTCTCTTCACAAAAACTTAGGTAGGATAGGTCGGATTTACTCTTTTTTTTACTTGTTTTCTAATTTAGTGCCTAGGAATAATTACAATCATATTCTTTCCAACACCAAATGTCAATTACGCTAGCACATCTATTAAAGCTAATTTTGAGTACATTACTATTGTTCCCAGCAGACCACGAACACCATGGTTTTACAAAGCCACCAGAAGAAGGCGGTTGGTTAGTTTGAAGCGTTCAGAAAACCGCCACGTGATCACACTGTTGTGTTCTTCTCGTGTGAAAACACAACGGTTCTGGCTAAGCGACTCATCAGTCAAGGACAGTCAAAATGAGTCGCTTCAGGTATTTAAATGAAGAACAACTTTGACTACAGTACCTGGATGATGAAAATACTTTTGTTCATCTTTCTGAAGATGCTAGAGCTTTCGCTGAGATGTTTTGATGCTCTGCTCATGTCGAGACGGTTGAGAGTAAATGAATAACAATCAAGGTGCAACCACTTCAGTTCAAATTTCAAGCATGAGAAAATCGTATGATGTGATTTATTTTAGACAGGCTGGGGTACTTTTAATTAAATGGTTTTTTAGCGGTTTACTGGGAACAATGGTACTAGGTTCTGATGCCACACTTGCTATCCCAAGATGCAAATCATGCTGCAACTCGGGCCCATGCTCCTTAAAAATTCAATAAAAAGATTAGGGTCAGCATTTTGCTAGCAAATAACTAGGTAGGGTTTGGAAACAGGAAACCCAAGGTATTTGTTTTTTGGCCTTACTGTAATAGTCTGCATCTTAAGGTGGCTCCACACAGTTTCTTGAAAAATGGAAAATACATGATTAAACAATTTGGAAAAAGAATAAAACTAAATGTTATGCATAGTTAAACAGTCTGACAATCAAAAACTGTTACCAAATAAATAGCAACAGTTGTTGCTATGGCAACAATGACTTTTCAAAATGGCTGCCAATTACCCTTCAAACTAATTTAATTTGAAAAAAACTTTGGTGACCCCCAATTTTTTTTTCATTAAAACTTTTCTTGAAGTATGAGTAATCAATAGGCTGATTTTTAAAAAATTCTGTAGAACGAAATTTTTTATAAATTAACAAACATGATTTTTCCGGAAAAAAAATTATTCGTTTGACAGAATTTTTTTTAAATCGGCCAATTGATCACTCATACTTCAAGATAAGTTTTAATGAAAAAAACATTGGGGGTCACCAAAGTTTTTTTCGAATTAAATTAGTTTGAAGGGTAATTAGCCGCCATTTTGAAATGTCATTGTTGCCATAGCAACAACTGTTGCTATTTATTTGGTAACAGTTTTTGATTGTCAGACTGTTTAACTATGCATAACATTTAGTTTTATCCTTTTCTCGAATTGTTTAATCAAGTGTTTTGGACTCGCAAACTTGTATTTTATATGTGAAGTTTGTATTTTAGAGCGCTGCCATTAAATTGGTCGTGTTTGAGAAGAATCAATAAAAACAAAAGATCATTGTTGTTGTCAACAAAAGGGTCATTGTTGTTATTGAGTCTATGATGTCATAAGCTTCCTCGACTCATTCTTCTCAAGCTCGGCCACTTTAACAGCAGCGCTCCAAAATACAAATGTACACGTAAAATATCACCTTTTCCTCAACAACTTTTGAAAAGAAATTTTTCATGATTATTAACAACCATATCCTCTATAAGATTACATGCAAAAACATTGTCCACGATATTTTCATCAGAAAACAACTTTAAACTAATTATTTCTTTATTGATAAAAAAACACAACACTGTACCTCTTTCTTCTCTTTTTCTTCCGACTTTCTTTGCTCTTGTGCCAATATTTTTGTCAGCTTCTTTAGTTGAGCTTTAGAAACTTCTTCAAATTTCTAAAATGTATATCATTGTGAATAGTTCAATATAGGTTGTAGTTCACATAATAGTTTCATTAATGATTGATTTCATAAGACACTTACAGTAACTACAGAACTGACCTTTCCTTCTTCTTTGCCATCAACCATTATTTGAGGGTAAGGTTCCTTTCCATGATGCTTTATGGCCTAAAATAAGTTACAGTATAAGCATAGATAGATAGATAGAATAACTTTATTTAACCACGCTGACCCCATCAACCGAAGCTGATTTCCACAGGGGGCGTGTAAAAAATAGGAATACAATATTTAAAGTTATATAAATAAATAAGCCCTGTGGAAACACCACGCAAAATATTTCTTTTACGTGGCGTTTCCACAAAACTCATTCATCCATATTACTCTATTAATATTTAAAGAATTACCGGTAATATTTAAACTTATTTACAAAATATGAGGCACAGTTACAGTGTCCAACAAGCAACAGAGCAATATTCAAAGTATTTACAAGATGTGAGATATAGTGTCTACATGTAATAAGTAACAAAATTTATGAATAAGTAACTTTTTACAGTAATACAGTCTTTGTTTTTGTCAGTACAATTACAGTAAATTATAAAACAGTATACAGTACAATTATAATGCAGTGCAGTACAGCACAGCACAGTACTGTATTAATTCTAGTGCAGTATAGTAGAATACCGTATAGCATGGTACAATATTACAGTACAGTACAGTGCAATTACAGTACGTCTATTGAGCATACAAAAATTTTGGAATTTTGTATGCTCGGCACCTGACGGCTGAGCATACAAAATTTTCAGAATTTTGTACCTGACTGACGAGCCTACAAAATTATCAGAATTTTTGTATGCTCGGCAGTCAGGTGCCGAGCGTACATAAAATCTGAAATTTTTGTACACTCAGCAGTCAGGAGCCGAGCGTACAAAAAATCTGAAATTTCTGTACGCTCGGCAGTCAGGTGCCGAGCGTACAAAAAATCTAAAATTTTTGTACGCTCGGCAGTCAGGTGCTGAGCGTACAAAAAATCTGAAATTTTTGTACGCTCGGCAGTCAGGTGCTGAGCGTACAAAAAATCTGAAATTCTTGTACACTCGGCAGTCAGGTGCCGAGCGTACAAAAAATCTGAAATTTTTGTACGCTCGGCAGTTAGGTGCCGAGCATACAAAAAATCTGAAATTTTTGTAAGCTCGGCAGTCTGGTGCCGAGCGTACAAAAAATCTGAAATTTTTGTACGCTCGGCAGTCAGGTGCCGAGCGTACATAAAATCTGAAATTTTTGTACACTCAGCAGTCAGGAGCCAAGCGTACAAAAAATCTGAAATTTCTGTACGCTCGGCAGTCAGGTGCCGAGCGTACAAAAAATCTGAAATTATGGTACGCTCGGCAGTCAGGTGCCGAGCGTACAAAAAATCTGAATTTTTTGTACGCTCGGCAGTCAGGAGCCGAGCGTACAAAAAATCTGAAATTTTTGTACACTCGGCAGTCAGGTGCCGAGCGTACAAAAAATCTGAAATTTTTGTACACTCGGCAGTCAGGTGCCGAGCGTACAAAAAATCTGAAATTTTTGTACGCTCGGCAGTCAGGTGCCGAGTGTACAAAAAATCTGAAATTTTTGTACGCTCGGCAGTCAGGTGCCGAGCGTACAAAAAATCTGAAATTTTTGTACGCTCGGCAGTCAGGTGCCGAGCGTACAAAAAATCTGAAATTTTTGTACGCTCGGCAGTCAGGTGCCGAGCGTACAAAAATTCTGAAAATTTTGTACACTCGGCAGTCAGGTGCCGAGCGTACAAAAAATCTGAAATTTTTGTACGCTCGGCAGTCAGGTGCCGAGCGTACAAAAAATCTGAAATTTTTGTACGCTCGGCAGTCAGGTGCCGAGAGTACAAAAAATCTGAAATTTTTGTACGCTCGGCAGTCAGGTGCCGAGTGCACAAAAAATCTGAAATTTTTGTACGCTCAGCAGTCAGGTGCCGAGCGCACAAAAAATCTGAAATTTTTGTACGCTCGGCAGTCAGGTGCCGAGCGTACAAAAATTCTGAAAATTTTGTATGCTCAGCAGTCAGGTGCCAATATATACGACAGTCCCTCTTAATTAATACAATAGGTACATACGACAGTCCCTATTAATTGTTGGCTAAGATAAAGCTTTAGGGTGCTGGTGATCTTACTTTCAAAACAGTTTTAAATGGTTTAATCTCAGTTCCATCCCCACATTCATCGTCACCAAATTTTTCAGAAGTGTATAACATTTCTATGAAATTTAAAACAACAACAAAATAATTTTAACGTGATTTACATGTAACTCTTTCACTGACAAGCTACAGTAAAAAATATTTAGGTGGATGGCTTTCAGAAATTTTGTTAATTTTTTTCATGTATACATGTATAATTTAAAACAGAAGTCCTAAATGTAATAAAGAAAACTAATCAACTAACCTAGCGTGTTTAATCCACTATAAGCCTTAAAAGTGTATAGAGATTTCAGTGGCAAAAAAGATGTGTGTTGGAGTTTGTGACAGAAGATCTTTCTAGTGCTGGTTAAAGACTTTGATGAATACAGCAGTAATCTGGGTATAATTAATACTAATGATTGTTGTACGCGTTTCATCACCATTTTAGCAAAAACTCTGCAAAGAGATTACAATAGCTTATAGTACCAGCCTATGAAATGAAAATTAAATTTGTGTTATTTAAGAGAACAATTAAAATGACAAAGTAACATCTTTTGCAGTTTTTTTGTTTCCTTGCTTTGTTGTTGAGATATTTCAGTTTGCTTGATATGTAAATTTAACTTATAAGATAACTTTACATCACTTTGCATAATGACTCATCGCAAAAGATTGTATATCTTTGTTATTGTCAAATGAGAACACTTAAAGTGTATATGAAATGAAAATTAAGTTTGTCTTATTTGAAAGAACTCTTAAAATAATGGGGAAAATAAATTTACAGCTTTTTCATATTTTACTTAGTTCTTGAGATATTTAGACTTATGTGATATTCAAATGAGATAACTTATGGTTCGTTTTTCACTAATTAACATCTTCGAAAATCGCGAATATTTTTAAGATTATTTGAAAAAAAATCACTTGAAACTTTGCATATTGCTACAGCTCATGCAACTAAACATGAAAGACAAGTTACAAGTGATTTTGATCAATAATCTTAAAAATATTCATGATTTTCGAATATGTTAATTAGAAAATAACGAACCATAAATTATCTCATTTGAATATCCCATAAGTCTAAATATCTCAAGAACTAAGTAAAATATGAAAAAGCTGTAAATTGAATGATATTCCCCATTATTTTAAGAGTTCTTTCAAAAGAGACAAACTTAATTTTCGTTTCATATACACTTTAAAATTTACAGACTCTGTTATAGTAAAAACACTTACACATGGTCCTTAATTCACCAAGTGCTTTTCTTCGATAATAGCAAAGATATACAGTAGAATACTTTGCGATAACTCATTATGCAAACTGTGATGTAAAGTTATCTTATAAGTTAAATTTACATATTAAACAAACTGAAATATCTCAAGAACGAAGCAAGGAAACGTAAAACTGCAAAAAATGTTACTCTATCATTTTAAGTGTTCTTTCAAATAAGACAAACTTAATTTTATTTTAAGTGTTCTTTCAAATAAGACAAACTTAATTTCATTACATAAGCACTTTAAACTAAACTAAACTAAACTACATGGAAGGAAAGTCCTAGTGTACTGGTAAAATAGGCTCTTTATTTTAATCTGAAAGATACCATTTTTGTCTATTATGTAATATTTCATAAACAAGTGGGAGTGTTTTACCAGAGGTTACAAACACGAGAGGACAATGAAAATCACAAGGCCATTAACCAAGTAATTTTCATTGTTCTTGAGTGTTTGTAAAACATGAGAGAATAATGAAAATCACAAGGCTGTAATCCGAGTGATTTTTATTGTTTTTTAATGTTTTACAACCACAAGAGAACATTGAAAATCACAAGATAATAGGCCAAGTGATTTTTGTTGTTCTCAGGTGTTTGTAACCCCTGGTAAAACATGATATACAAGTTTATGAAATAGCTTCTCAATCATCTATTTTATTGAATTTATAATTAAGAAATGCAGTAATAAATGGTCTTTCGTTTGTGTCATTTATTTTCTGAATTCTTAGGTTTCAAAACTCATGCACATGATCAAATATTTTTCTTTGATTGGCTAAGAATTATAATTATATTATAATTATATTTATAATTATATTTATTATTATAATTATAATTATTTCTTTGATTAGCTCATGAATTACTAATGAGTTTGAGAAATTTATATAAAGCGCTGATCTTAATGCACTTATTCAAATTTCTACATCCAAAACTAAACTCAGATCGTTTATTAAAACAAGCATTCAATAGCTTCGCAGTTCCCACGAAAGATCAATCCTTTATTTCGGTTGATATGAAGTCCACTGCAGGCTGTTGCTTCGGAAACGAAAGTCATTTCAAAATATTAAAGCAAATTAGAGGTTCATATATTACGATTACCAGGAGATCTCTTAAAATTATAGAACTGCAGCACAAAATTGATGATGCTTTAGTAACATGAGAAATTTCATTTTGGTGGCGACACGTGTACGAAATATTGATACAACTGTTCTGCTGCTACTCTGCTTCGTTCCTACAGAATTTTAGCACAAAACTCTTGAAAATATGACTAAAATGTTACCTGTAATACTAAGATTAGATACTTGAGAAGCTGTATCCTCTGTCGACATACTGTAGACTGTAGGAAATGATGTTTTTAAACAGAAAAACTCAACAACTTTGGAAGCTTCTTCTCTCCAAGTCCAAAGATTCGAAAGGCGGAACTTGCATCAGCCGGCGAAAATATTTACCAGAAATATATTTCGCACTAATAAACCGTATTTTCATTATAACCACCAAAAATGGAACTTAATAACCACCGCAAAATAACAAGGACAAAATAACCAGCAAAAGTTGTCCCTAATAACCACCGCCAAGTAACAAAGACAAAATAACCACCAAAATTGGTCCCTAATAACTACCACAAAATAACAAGGAGAAAATAACCACCAAAATTGGTCCCTAATAACCAACGCAATTTGACGAACGCAATTTGACGGACGCAATTTGACGAGTGCACTTTCAGGGGTGCAATTTCACGGGTGCACTGTCACGGGTGCAATTTGACGGGTGCAATTTGACGGGTGCAATTTCACGGGTGCAATTTCACGGGTGCAATTTCACGGGTGCAATTTCACGGGTGCAATTTCACGGGTGCAATTTCACGGGTGCAATTTGATGGGTGCACTTTCACGGCTGCAATTTCACGGGTGCAATTTCACGGGTGCAATTTCACGGGTGCAATTTCACGGGTGCAATTTCACGGGTGCAATTTCACGGGTGCAATTTCACGGGTGCAATTTCACGGGTGCAATTTCACGGGTGCAATTTGATGGGTGCAATTTCACGGGTGCAATTTCACGGGTGCAATTTCACGGGTGCAATTTCACGGGTGCAATTTCACGGATGCAATTTGATGGGTGCAATTTGATGGGTGCAATTTCACGGGTGCAATTTCACGGGTGCAATTTCACGGGTGCAATTTCACGGGTGCAATTTCACGGGTGCAATTTGACGGGTGCAATTTGATGGGTGCAATTTCACGGCTGCAATTTCACGGGTGCAATTTCACGGGTGCAATTTCACGGGTGCAATTTGATGGGTGCAATTTGATGGGTGCAATTTCACGGGTGCAATTTCACGGGTGCAATTTCACGGGTGCAACTTGACGGGTGCAATTTCACGGGTGCAATTTCACGGGTGCACTTTCACGGGTGCAATTTCACAGGTGCAATTTCACCGGTGCACTTTCACGGGTGCACTTTCACGGGTGCACTTTCACGGGTGCACTTTCACGGGTGCAATTTCACGGGTGCAACTTGACGGGTGCAATTTCACGGGTGCAATTTCACGGGTGCACTTTCACGGGTGCACTTTCACGGGTGCACTTTCACGGGTGCAATTTCACGGGTGCAATTTCACGGGTGCAATTTCACGGGTGCACTTTCACGGGTGCACTTTCACGGGTGCACTTTCACGGGTGCATTTTCACGGGTGCACTTTCACGGGTGCACTTTCACGGGTGCACTTTCACGGGTGCACTTTCACGGGTGCAATTTCACGGGTGCACTTTCACGGGTGCACTTTCACGGGTGCACTTTCACGGGTGCACTTTCACGGGTGCACTTTCACGGGTGCAATTTCACGGGTGCAATTTCACGGGTGCAATTTCACGGGTGCAATTTCACGGGTGCAATTTCACGGGTGCAATTTCACGGGTGCAATTTGACGGGTGCAATTTGACGGGTGCAATTTCACGGGTGCGATTTCACGGGTGCAATTTCACGGGTGCAATTTGATGGGTGCAATTTGATGGGTGCAATTTCACGGGTGCAATTTCACGGGTGCAATTTCACGGGTGCAATTTGATGGGTGCAATTTCACGGGTGCAATTTCACAGGTGCAATTTCACGGGTGCAATTTCACGGGTGCACTTTCACGGGTGCACTTTCACGGGTGCATTTTCACGGGTGCAATTTCACGGGTGCAATTTCACGGGTGCAATTTCACGGGTGCAATTTCACGGGTGCACTTTGACGGGTGCAATTTCACGGGTGCAATTTCACGGGTGCACTTTCACGGGTGCACTTTCACGGGTGCATTTTCACGGGTGCAATTTCACGGGTGCAATTTCACGGGTGCAACTTGACGGGTGCAATTTCACGGGTGCAATTTCACGGGTGCAATTTCACGGGTGCACTTTCACGGGTGCAATTTCACGGGTGCAATTTCACGGGTGCAATTTCACGGGTGTAATTTGACGGATGCAGTTTGACAGGTGCAATTTGACGGGTGCAATATTGCACCCGTGAAATTGCACCTGTGAAATTGCACCCTTCAAATTGCACCCGTCAAATTGCATCCGTCACACTGCAATTTAACACCGCAAAATAACAAGGACAAAATAACCGATAGGCAGATAACCATGTGGTGGTTATGTGAATGCCATTCTCCGGTAGGCAGATAATCGTCTGGTGGTTATATGTGGGTTATCTGCCCGGTGGCATCGGCGAGATTTTTGTCGGCTAGTCGAGCAATCGACGACATATTTGACGGCTGGTTGGTAAGTTGTGAATCGGGTGAAAAGGTACCGAATGTTATTGTGCATAAGCCATAAACACCAAAAACGTCTGTTTGAATTGCCTTGGGTCACTTAAACAGTGTATTATTGTTCAAGAACCCAGTATGTAGTATTTGGGAAAGAAAGGCATTGAGGAATAAAACATAACATATTACATATTGGATATGTATTGTCACTGTATTCCCATGTAAGTTTTCTTGGAATAATGGAATTAAGGATTTTTGGGTAATTCTCTAGCAATGTATAAGTGGTTTCACTATTCTACTATCTTTCCAACACTTGGTCGGAGATATGTGAAAAGTCGATGGCTACTGAGACGATGTTTCAGTAATGATCCCACCTCGTGTTCACAGCCTCGATACAATGACCTTCATATTCAGATGTTATCTAAATCCCTTCATGAACAAATATTTGGTTGTCAAACTCAGGATGTTGATCCAGAATTGATTCATAAAAGCATCGAACACCTGTCAAAACACGACCTGTACGGACGACAAACCACCGCTATTCCTGAGGTCAATTTTAAACTGCCTCCACTTCGTGGGTCAACAATTGAGGAGCATTTTATCAACATTGCAAAAGAGCAGACAAAAAATTATTTTGAGATGGCTGAGAGAATTTTGAGAGTGACATTACCATGTCGGCCTGAGCAATGGAGTTTTGAAGCAGGTTGGACAAAGTACACCGAAGATGGTGATGAAATTATAAGTTCATCTGTTGACCATCCTGTTGGTGATGTTATGGTGTTCGATGTAGAGGTCTGTGTCAGTGAAGGACAGTTTCCAACTATGGCAGTGTTAGCGACACCTGATAATTGGTAATTGTATACTATAATTAATTCTGAAAGTATTATGGAATAATTACAATCAAACCGGGTGTTCTCTTGCGAGCTACATTGCAATGTTCCCACGCAACATTGCAATGTTGATTGACAAGTTCCGGTGAGCAATTTGCAAATGTTTCAGGAATATTTATTTGCAAAATTCAACATTTCTTTACTTAAACTACCATTTGCATGGCTGAAAATACATTAAATACTATCTACCCACCAACAGTAATATTTTAAACATAAATTTGTATAACTATTTACTCAAAAGAAAGGCAAATCTTTAAAGGAATCTACTGAGGAATCTTCATGAGACGTTTGCACGTTGCTCAAGCCAAATTGACAATCAACATTGCAAAGTTACGGTGCAATATTGCAAAGTCACGTGCAAGAGAACATCCCGTTTGACTGTAAATTGGTTCCCTGATGAAAACATTGTCGGCAATGTTTTTGCATAATCCTAAAGATGTTTTGGTAGTTGGTAATCGTGCAAAGTTTCATTTCAAAATTCGGTGAAGAAAAGGTGATATTTTACGTGTGAAGTTTGTATTTTGGAGCACCGCCATTAAAGTGGCCGAGCTTGAGAAGAATGAGTCGAGGAAGCTTATGTCGTCATAGATCAATAACAACAATGACCCTTTTGTTGACAACAACAATGATCTTTTGTTTTTGTTGAGTCTATGACATCATAAGTTCTCCTCAACTCATTCTTCTCAAACACGGCCAATTTAATGGTGGTGCTCCAAAATACAAACTTCGCACATAAAATACAACTTTGTTTTTGGAAATTTTGAAATGAAACTTTCCACAATTGTGTAACATTATTTATCTTTAGGATTATGCAGAAACATTACTGACAATATATTCATCCAGGCTTCAAAATAAATTTGAAACGTATACCGGTCACTATGACCGGAGGCTCAATAAATTTGCCGGTCACAGCAGAATTTTTACCGGTCATTTTTAGTTATACTTATTTGTGCTCATAATTCACGTGACTCGTGAGTTTAGAAACAATAATATACAACGGGTCAACGGCGTAACCATTTTCGAGTTTTTAGGTAATGACGGTGAGACAAACAAACATGCACACACAGACAGATAAAGGTATTATAATATAGATTATGAATTATATTTGTATATGAACATTGTTTAAGCACGCTTTAGGCACAACGCCACAACACCAGCATATCGTATTACAATTTGACACATTCGCTCTCACTTGGATTCAAAAATTCACTGGTCATGCATGTCCGCCAAGCGATGGTATTTGCCAGTCAAACTGTAAAATTTTACTGGTCAGTGACCGGTGACCGGCACTTATTTCGAAGCCTGAATTCATCAGAGAACCACTTTAATTCTGGACCTACACATTCACCATTTTTCAGGTGTCTACTATAAGAAAATATTTTAACCATATTGCATTAGGACAGTAGATTTTTTGTTTATAAAGTTTGTTTTGCCAAACTAGGTATTCCTGGGTGAGTCATCGCCTCATTGAAGAAAGAAGTTATCAATGGTTCCTTCATCCAAAAGTCCAAGACCTGATTCCTTTGGAGACCAGTACGGATTCACCCCTCGACGAAATACCTTGGCAAGAGCGGCTTGTTATTGGGCATTCTGTGGGATATGATCGCAGTTTCATTAAAGAACAATATTTGATCAAGGTTTTATTTGATAACTATTTTATGGCATGCATTAA
>OZ036000.1:2156886-2159386 GCA_964035015.1 Corallium rubrum
TAATGTCAGAATGACGTCATAACGTCAGAATAACATCGTAACGTCATAATGACGTCAGAAACGCCATAATGACGTCAGAATTTGTTTCCATGACAACAAATGTGTAACATGTTCAGATTTCGCATATAATTAACTTGTAAAAAATTTTCTGCAATACATCCAATAATTTTGGAGATATTGACCAAAAAGAGAAGCCTGCAGTCTTGATGCGTTTTATTTCAGAGCTTTCCAAGACTTGTGGCAGCGTCTTCAAAACGACAAAGCACAGCAGGCCGCAGACACGTTGGCTGTCGAAGATGAGGAAGACGTGCAAGATTTGAGCGAAGGAGAACTTTGGAGTCGCGTTGAAGAAAGAGAGTTAAAAAGTAAAGGTAAGGTTCACGAGATCAAACAAGATTAGAGCAAAGTGAAAAAATGGGAAACTGCTGAGATTTTTACCAACGAAATACTCCATGACGTTTCGAACAGAGCCCTTCATTAGAATACGGTGTACTTGATTGATTGATCGATTGATTGATTGATTGATTGATTGATTGATTGATTGATTGATTGATTGATTGATTGATTCATTCATTCATTCATTGATTGGTTGATTGATTGGTTTGTTGGTTGGTTGATTCGTTTGTTGGTTGGTTGGTTGGTTGGTTGGTTGGTTTGTTGGTTGGTTGGTTGGTTGGTTGGTTGGTTGGTTGGTTGATTGGTTGGTTGGTTGGTTGGTTGGTTGGTTGGTTGGTTGGTTGGTTGGTTGGTTGGTTGGTTGGTTGGTTGGTTGATCGGTTGATTGATTGATTGATTGATTAATTGATTGATTGATTGATTAGTTGATTGATTGATTGATCGATTGATTGATCGATTGACTGATTGATTGATTGATTGATTGATTGATTGATTGATTGATTGATTGATTGATTGATTGATTGATTGATTGATTGATTGATTGATTGATTGATTGATTGATTGATTGGTTACTTTGTTGGTAGGTAGGGAGGTAGGTTGGTGGGTTTATTGATTGATTGATTGGTTGATTGGTTGATTGATTGATTGGTTACTTTGTTGGTTGGTTGGTTGGTTGGTTGGTTGGTTGGTTGGTTGAATGAATGAATGAATGAATGAATGAATGAATGAATGAATGAATGAATGAATGAATGAATGAATGAATGAATGAATGAATGCATGCATGAATGCGAACGCACCAATGTGCGCCTCCTACATGCGGGATTAGGGTTTGAATATGGAGTTTTTTCTTTATATTATGCTAGACAAAAGAGCTGCATTAGGAAAAGTTTCCTTGTCAAGTAGTAAAACAAAAGTTTCACGACGACTAGATGCTCCTGACTTTCATCACGGCGTTGGACCTTTTAACGACGTTGACTTGCCTGGAGTTTGGTTCTTTCGCATCCCTCACAAGGTAGAGACACATCATTCCACACATCTCTCCATCTCTTGATCCAACCACCTTGGCACCTTAATCCCACCCAACACTCCACACACATACATCAACCTCTTCGTTCCACTCTTCCACAATCGTGTACTCCACTCTGCTCACCCTTCCATTCATTCGTTCACTCCAAGGATGGTGAAAAGTTCAAGTGTGGCAATCCTTTAGCAAAAGATTACATCAGCAAGATGGAGGACGGAACTCTTAAATCGGATGGAGATGAAAGCGCTGAAAGAACTTTACTTCTTAATAAAATGATTTCGTTCTGGAGAAATGCCAAACAGAGAGTTATGTACGTCTATTTTCTTTCTAAGGCTGCGATTACATTTTACAGTTGATCGGACGGTCACGTTACGTCATGTTACGCAACGTCGTGTTACGCTACGTCATGTTACGTTACGTCACATCATGTTACGTGACGTCATGTTACGCTACGTCATGTTACGCTACGTCATGTTACGTCACGTCATGTTACGTTACGTCATGTTACGTTACGTCATGTTACGTTACGTCATGTTACGCTACGTCATGTTACGTCACATTACGCTACGTCATGTTACGTCACGTGACGTCATGTTACGTCACGTCATGTTACGTTACGTCATGTTACGTCACATCATGTTACGCTACGTCATGTTACGTTACGTCGTGTTACGTCACATCATGTTACGCTACGTCATGTCACGTTACGTCATGTTACGTCACATCATGTTACGCTACGTCATGTTACGTTACGTCATGTTACGTCACATCATGTTACGCTACGTCATGTCACGTTACGTCATGTTACGTCACGTGACGTCATGTTACGTCATGTATTTTCATGTTTTTGGATGCAATCTGTCGTGCTCTTTGATTGCAATTTTATGATTTTTTTTTACCAGGTCTCAGTTGTACGTGTGGCTTGATAAACAACAACTCCCAGATGATGTTATCAAGTAAGCACCAAGATTCTATTAATTCTTTCCGTCCGTGTAATCTTTAATAAGCGAAGTTCAAAAACATACTTTAATTTATGACTTACTTGTTGCACGATATTGTGCTTTACCTGTGCGCACGATT
>OZ036000.1:2161886-2209386 GCA_964035015.1 Corallium rubrum
TTGTCTGTCTGTCTGTCTGTCTGTCTGTCTGTCTGTCTGTCTGTCTGTCTGTCTGTCTGTCTGTCTGTCTGTCTGTCTGTTTGTTTGTTTGTTTGTTTGTTTGTTTGTTTGTTTGTTTGTTTGTTTGTTTGTTTGTTTGTTTGTTTGTTTGTTTGTTTGTTTGTTTGTTTGTTTGTTTGTTTGTTTGTTTGTTTGTTTGTTTGTTTGTTTGTTTGTTTGTTTGTTTGTTTGTTTGTTTGTTTGTTTGTTTCTGTCTGTCTGTCTGTCTGTCTGTCTGTCTGTCTGTCTGTCTGTCTGTCTGTCTGTCTGTCTGTCTGTCTGTCTGTCTGTCTGTCTGTCTGTCTGTCTGTCTGTCTGTCTGTCTGTCTGTCTGTCTGTCTGTCTGTCTGTCTGTCTGTCTGTCTGTCTGTCTGTCTGTCTGTCTGTCTGTCTGTCTGTCTGTCTGTCTGTCTGTCTGTCTGTCTGTCTGTCTGTCTGTCTGTCTGTTTGTTTGTTTGTTTGTTTGTTTGTTTGTTTGTTTGTTTGTTTGTTTGTTTGTTTGTTTGTTTGTTTGTTTGTTTGTTTGTTTGTCTGTCTGTCTGTCTGTCTGTCTGTTTGTTTGTTTGTTTGTTTGTTTGTTTGTTTGTTTGTTTGTTTGTTTGTTTGTTTGTTTGTTTGTTTGTTTGTTTGTTTGTTTGTCTGTCTATTTTTCTGTCATTTGTCATGAAGAGGCGAGGGCTATTGAGTTATCAGTGTATCCGTCATATGTACTTGGTCTACAAATTTATGTTCATTTCTCTTTGTTTATGTTATTTTTATCCAGGCTGATCGCGTAGGTTCCGAACTAAAGGCAATGATCCGAGCTCCTCCTGGCTACTGTTTCGTAGGTGCTGACGTGGACAGCCAAGAACTTTGGATTGCAGCCTTACTGGGTGATGCTAATTTTGCCAAGACACATGGTAACACTTGGTTATTTTTATGTATTTTCTTGTTGCAGTTAATCCCCGGCGTTCTCCTTTATTCCGTTTTGTGTTTTTTGAAGGCAGCACGGCTTTCGGATGGATGACATTACAAGGCAAGAAGGGAGAAGGCACGGACCTTCATAGCAAGACGGCAGAAACTATTGGTATCAGCAGAGAACATGCAAAGGTATAACAGCATATAGATTTAAAAAACGCAAGTTGTTACAAGTGTTCTAGGTTTACTGTTTCTAAGTGACAAAGCGATCAATCACGCGCAAGTACTTCTGACCAAGTAACCAATCACGCGCAAGTACAGCTGATCAAGTAACCAATCACGCGCAAGTACTGCTGATCAAGTAACCAATCACATGCAAGTACTGCTGATCAAGTAAGCAATCACGCGCAAGTACTTCTGATCAAGTAACCAATCACGCGCAAGTACTGCTGATCAAGTAACCAATCACGCGCAAGTATTGCTGATTAGGTAACCAATCACGCGCAAGTATTGCTGACCAAGTAACCAATCACGGGCAAGTACTGCTGATCAAGTAACCAATCACGCGCAAGTACTGCTGACCAAGTAACCAATCACACGCAAGTACTGCTGATCAAGTAACCAATCACAAGCAGAAAATCCCCTCCTCATTAGCCAATCATATCCGAGTAATAATTCTCTGTGTATATATATTAGGTTTTCAATTATGGCCGTATTTACGGCGCGGGAATCAGTTTTGCTGAAAAGCTTCTGTTGCAGTTTAATCATCGATTGACGGAGACCGAAGCAAGAACTAAAGCTGAAAAACTTTATGCGTCGACAAAAGGAATTCAAAGGTTAGTATATTCTTCTACGCATGACGTCCTAAAATGATAATTTTACTAACGTTTTTTCACACAATTTTTATTTGCCATCCATTATAAATACTAAATATTCTTATTCTATGTGCTTTCTTTCCGAAGACAACGTCTGTCTGAATATGGTTTAGAAATAGCCAAGAAATACAAGTACGATGATCTGATTACAGAAGACGGATTTATTGATAATAAAGACTATTATCAACTTCTGAAGACTTCTAGAAGATACAGGTCAGAAAGAGAAGTTATTTAATGGTACTCGTCTGCGTTCTGGGAGTGAAATAATAATTTGCATTCATTTAGGGATCCTGACAGAGCAGTTCGTCTGTACAAGGAATGGCAAGAAGGAAGGTACTGGACGTTTGGTAATTCATGCATAATAGTTCAAAATGGTTCAGTAGTACATATCACACCATGTAAGTAACATGACATTGTAGTACGTCACAGCTCTATTGCATCATGTTACTTATGATCACATTCCACAACACCATGACATTACATTACCACACCACCACATCATATAGAACGGCCATCACCACACTACAAGATCACACCGGTATACCCTACTACGGCACTTCACAGCACCTTACATAAGATATCATACCTCAACATGATACAACACACTCTATTGCAACACACCTCATCACGACATATCACATCAGATCACCCCTACACCACACTTCCACACCACACTACAACGCAACGTATCACATAAGAGACCCACTTCATCACACGATACAAAATACATCACACCCATTACACCAATGTTACATTTGATCTGGCCATCTTAACATTTATCATTCTTGACAGTGAGTCTCAAATGTTTAACAAACTTGAAAGTATTGCCCAATCACAGCAACCAGAAACACCAGTCTTAGGTGGAAGAATTAGTAAAGCTTTGGAACCAAATATTGTGGGGAGCAAGGTACGAAGTTGTTTAATCTGTTCTTAATAATATATATATATATATGTATACGTATACCAGGGACAGACTGAATATAAATATTTAAAAATTGTTTTTTTAAATGGGGTGGTGTTTCTTAGTTTATAACAAGCCGTATAAACTGGGTGGTGCAGTCGTCTGCTGTGGATTACCTGCATCTTATGTTGGTGTGTATGAAATGGCTGTTCACTGAATGTAAGATAGACGGACGATTCTGTATCAGTATCCACGATGAGGTAAGAGAATTAATAAGAGAGAATTAATAGAAAGAATGAAGAGGAAAATAGAATGAAGTTGGATAAAAATAAGAGGATTGGTCAAAGAAACGAATCAGTGGGATGGAATGAAACAAAATAGGGTGATGGGGAAGGAATAAATGGGAATTGAAAGGAAAGAGGTAGAAATGACAAATGATGCCAGAAATAAGACGGATACTTTTGAATTTTTTTGCTTATTACTGGTAATAACGTAGTAAGACTTTACCCATAGCCAAACTAAAGCATAGACAAACTATAGCACAGCAAAACCATAGCAAGGTAATAACCTAACCCTAAAGTATAGCAAAGTAATAAGCCATGAAAAAATACACACGTATAGCCAAAGTATAGCAAGGTAATAAGCCATGAAAAAATACACACGTAGCCAAAGTATAGCAAGGTAATAAGCCATGAAAAAATACACACGTAGCCAAAGTATAGCAAGTAATAAGCCATGAAAAAATACACACGTAGCCAAAGTATAGCAAGTAATAAGCCATGAAAAATACACACGTAGCCAAAGTATAGCAAGTAATAAGCCATGAAAAAATGCACACGTATAGCCAAAGTATAGCAAGGTAATAAGCCATGAAAAAATACACACGTAGCCAAAGTATAGCAAGTAATAAGCCATGAAAAAATACACACGTAGCCAAAGTATAGCAAGTAATAAGCCATGAAAAAATGCACACGTAGCCAAAGTATAGCAAAGTAATAAGCCATGAAAAAATACACACGTATAGCCAAAGTATAGCAAGGTAATAAGCCATGAAAAAATACACACGTAGCCAAAGTATAGCAAGTAATAAGCCATGAAAAAATACACACGTGCCAAAGTATAGCAAAGTAATAAGCCATGAAAAATACACACGTAGCCAAAGTATAGCAAAGTAATAAGCCATGAAAAATACACACGTGCCAAAGTATAGCAAAGTAATAAGCCATGAAAAAATACACACGTGCCAAAGTATAGCAAGTAATAAGCCATGAAAAATACACACGTAGCCAAAGTATAGCAAGTAATAAGCCATGAAAAAATGCACACGTAGCCAAAGTATAGCAAAGTAATAAGCCATGAAAAAATACACACGTATAGCCAAAGTATAGCAAGGTAATAAGCCATGAAAAAATACACACGTAGCCAAAGTATAGCAAAGTAATAAGCCATGAAAAAATACACACGTTTAGCCAAAGTATAGCAAGGTAATAAGGTAAAATGGGAGAAGGTGGAATGATTGAAAAGCCGTTGGATATGGCGAGTGTTAACTTTTTTTGAGTACAAAAAATTAAGATACATTTATAACCCAATCTCATCGGTGGATTTTCCCTGAGTAAAATCATCTGGCGTTAGCCAGAGCAAAATACAGAACACTTGAGAGTCGGATACTGTCGAGAAGGAATTAACGGTATCTATTTTCTCTTCAAGGTCCGTTATTTAGTGAACAGTGAGGATCGCTACAGAGCAGCTTTGGCATTACAAATTACCAATTTATTAACAAGATCGATGTTTGCTTATAAACTGGGAATGAATGATTTACCTCAAGTAAGAGAAATCATTTCTAAATGAATAATTGTGTCTCATAAATTGGTTTAATATTCTATTACTATCTGTAATCTTAATATGCTTATTTACTATCTTGCTTTGTAGTCTGTGGCGTTCTTCAGTGCAGTTGATATTGATTTAATAATCAGAAAGGAGGTCACTATGGATTGCAAAACACCTTCGAACCCAAGAGGTTTTTCACGAAGCCACGATATCGCAGAAGGTAATTACAGGAAGGAAGGAAAGGAAGGAAGGAAGGAAGGAAGGAAGGAAGGAAGGAAGGAGGGAGGGAGGGAGGGAGGGAGGGAAGGAAGGAAGGAAGGAAGGAAAGGAGGGAGGGAAGTAAAGGAGGGAAGGAAAGGAGGGAGGGAGGGAGGGAGGGAGGGAGGGAGGGAGGGAGGGAGGGAGGGAGGGAGGGAGGGAGGGAGGGAGGGAGGGAGGGAGGGAAGGAAGGAAGGAAGGAAGGAAGGAAGGAAGGAAGGAAGGAAGGAAGGAAGGAAGGAAGGAAGGAAGGAAGGAAGGAAGGAAGGAAGGAAGGAAGGAAGGATGGATGGATGGATGGATGGATGGATGGATGGATGGATGGATGGATGGATGGATGGATGGATGGATGGATGGATGGATGGATGTATGGATGGAAAGAAACTTAAAAACGGACTTAAGGAACGGACGGAACGAACGAACGAACGAACGAACGAACGAACGAACGAACGAACGAACGAACGAACGAACGAACGAACGAACGAACGAGCGAGCGAGCGAGCGAGCGAGCGAGCGAGCGAGCGAGCGAGCGAGCGAGCGAGCGAGCGAACGAACGAACGAACGAACGAACGAACGAACGAACGAACGAACGAACGAACGAACGAACGAACGAACGAACGAACGAACGAACGAACGAACGAACGAGGAAAGGAAAGAACAAACGAATGTTAATCTCACATCAGATTGTTTTCCTTCCTCAGGTGAAGCCTTAGATATTTATGAAATACTCCGTCTGACCAGAAATGGCAATTTGGAGAAAAGAAAAGAAGAAAATATTGAGAAAGAGAACCTTTATGTTTGACAGAATAAGTACTCACTATTTCTTATGTTGAGTGGGCAGGAGTACGCGGGGCAAGATTCTGTTGTTTAAACACAAGCTTCTGCCATAAGAAGCATAACACTCCCCACTTCAAGTAATATTTGAAACATCAGCAGCAGCGTTTTATCAGATTTAAAACACGAAGCGATAGCTGGGTGTTTTAGATCTGATAAAACACGTACTGTGAATGTTTTAAATGGCTTCAAAAATGATCCATTTGGTAAGATTTTTGTTTTCAAAATGGTAATGAGATGACGTCAAAGTAGGGTGAGCAGCTCACTAATCTTGACGAGGTCTGGGCCGAGTTTATATGCTTTCACAAACTCGATTTAGGATTTCGTGGGCGATGATCTTCGGTATACGCAATGCCTACCGATCAGCGGCAGACATTATTAAGTTGGGCACTACGCTACACCACGTTGTCTAGGACTTTTCTTGGCAAGTTGGCATTGTTTGGCGCTGGAATATATTGATTTATTAAAGAGAAGTGTATTTTTCTACTATACTATTATATCAAACACAACTCTATTTGTTGCTGGAAGTATATACCAAGGCCACAAAAGGCTTAGCGACATTTCGAGGGGCAGACAGTGTATTTATACGAGTCTTTGTTCATTAATTTTTATATGACATTCCACACCATTGTGCCAGATGATTTCACGTAACATTTTAAGCATGCGACGTTATTGTCAACGCTCACGTCACGCGTACAAAATTGAGCCATTAAAGATGGCAACGGCCGTTATTGCTGCAAATCAACAACCTAAAACTACATAGATTGCCGTTCTTCACTTCAAGCAAGAGTGCTGACGCCACCACTCTTTAATGGCTGAATTTTTACGCGTGACGTCCATGTTGAGGAAAACGTCGCATGCTTAATAAGCTCTTTAATTGAGAATTTTTCGGACGATAACAAGTATTTTACTACTAAATAGTAAATGGTAGCAACTCGCAGCACTTCACTTGTGATAAAAACTTCTAGTTTATACAATATTTATTTGCAGAAGTGACATGACCCAATTCTTCCATTAATGGTGTGTTTACTTTGAACAACATGTTTCATATTGAAATATGGTATAGTAGGTTAATACGATTGTTATGAGTTTTTCCACAAAAATTCTCAGGTAGTTTATCTTGCCAAAAAGAGAAAGAAAGCCAAATGCCAACATAGACGTCAGTCATCTCATTCACCATACCAGAAATGCGAATCGCCAAAAAACATTGAAGAATAGCTCCAATCAAAAAAATATTTCACTGAACAACTGTTTGCTCTATGTAGAACGTATCCAGATGATAAAAAAATTGGGTTTATATGCACTTCAAAAACTCATTAATAATTCATGAGGAAAACACAAACGAAAATCATGACCGTATCATGTCTTTATATGTGATAAAGATACCCCCTGATTTACATAAACTTTAGCTTTGATTTTCTCGACTTAGACAAGGTTATTTTTCAAACTTACTACGCCAATGAACTTACCAAGTGGCTCGTTTTTGAAGCCGTTCAATAAACTCGCAGTTCGTGTTTTATCAGATATAAAAATCGTTTATTAAACAGTACTTTAAAATTTCTGTTGGCTGTCGTGTCCATTATAGCTTTTTTAATTAAGTTTCGATTAAATTGGTTTGTTTATTTGGTTATTTCAGGAAGTTCCAATTAATTGCAGTGGCATCGTTAATAAAGCTGTGTTGTTTTTGCTAGTGTTATTAAATATACGGCTCCATTTATAAACATACAGGTCATGGACCCTTTCATCTCTTGGCGTTTAACATCTGTTGGCGTTTAACATTTAGTGACATGTATTCCTAATTATAACGTTTTAGGAAGAATTTTAATAGTTGAATTGCTTTCGAAAAAATCATCGTAGACACTTTAAAAAGTAATCGTTAATAATTTATGAAGGAAAACGGAACGGATGTCTTTATATATGTGAAAGAGACACGCTTGTTGTTTTCAACAAATCTATGGCTAGATTTTACGGTTCACACTTCCAATATATGTTTACGACAATGAACCTACGAAATGGTTTATTTTTGGATCAATAATCAGACGCATTTATTAAAGTGCCCCTATATAACCTCGACAATTTTTAATGTCTTATTTGGAAGAACTTTTATTCTTGAACGTTGGAAGTTTGGAACTTGATATACGGAAGTTCACCGAGTTCGCTGTGAAGTTCGAATTTAATAAGCTTTGAATTGAATCCCTTTGGTAAAATCACGGAGAAGAAGATTATTTGTTGTATAGAATATAGTAATACTACTTGGTTAAGCAGAAACAAATTGCCGACTTAAATTTGTACCTACCTCGCAACCGTAGTTCGTAATGTTCGTTTCAATTATACGTATATCGGATTTCAAAAGCAAGCTGAAAATGACAAAGTAACTTCTTTGGAAGATTTTTGCTTTGTTTTTGAGATATTTCATTTTGTTTGATATGCAAATGTCTGGAATTTACGTCATCGGTGCATAATGACTTATCAGAGAATGTTATATAACTTTGCGTTCATCAAATAAAAACACTAGAGCATGAATAACATGTGTGCGTGTTTCTCTCACAACACCAAACTTCTCGATTTCAAAGCCATTTCGTTCGAGAATGAAAGAGATACACAAACTTCTTCAATAAGTCATTATGCATGTGACGTAAATTCTGGACAGTTGCATATCAAACAAAATGAAATATCTCAAAAACAAAGTGGAAAGGCGAAAATCTTCCAAAGAAGTTAATACTTTATCATTTTAAAAGTTCTTACAAATCAGACAATAAGAATACACGACTTTCGAATCTCAACTGCGCATCAGCATGACGCGTTCTGAGTCGGGATAAAACTCATTTCAGTTCATAACATCTAGCTGAGATCTCCGTATAATTGAGTTCGCAATGCAAATGAATACTATCAGTCTTTGCCCGATGTTATGAATTGAAATGAGTTGTATCCCGATTCTGAACTGAGATTCAAAAGTCGTGTATTGTCGAGGTTAGGTGCACTTTAAAAAGAAAAAAACGTTTAAGATTTATTTGTGTCTTATTCCTCGTATTTATGAAGCATTTTAGTGTAAAAACGATCTGTGAAATAAGTTTTGTGTGACTCAGAGCACGTTGGTCTATTGCTACGGCCTTAAGGCGATTTTCCACTAGGCGGCATTTGTCGACCAACTCGACATTTTTCTTTTGTCTTAGCTAATTAGTTCCACCCGAGAGCTTGCGAGACAAAAGAAAATGTCGCTTCGCGCGACATTTTTCGCCTAGTAGAAAACCGCCTTTGGGCTTAAGAACGCAAGTCATCGCAACTTGGCAGTCACGCTATCTCAGCCAGCCGCTCTGAATGATTTCTCGAAAATATTATGATGTACCGTGACAAAGTTAAAACTTGTTTAAAACACTCGTGAAACCGTTATTTTGTTAATTTGAAGAGAATCGGGACTGCCAACTTGCGTTCTCGTTTGATGATTAGGGCTTAACTATATTTAGTAGGCCAAAAAATCACAATCATCTCGTATTCATGACGTCTGCGTTTTCCAAAAGCTTTGTTTTTGCTTTTAAATCACTACTTTGGAGCTTGCGGAAAGTCCTGTTTTCCGTCACCAGCATGTTTCGTCATCGACATCACCTAAACGTCAAGTGTCTCACACGCCCAAAACGAAGGAACTCGAGGAACTACGGAAAGAATTATATTCTGACGTTATTGGAAAGAATAAATCAATCAGCAATAAGATTGGATTTCTAATAGCAGAGCAGGAATGCTATATATATATATTTAGGTAAATTAGCCCCCAGTGAAAAAAATACACACAGGAGAAAGTAAAACAGATTGAGATTTAACTGAATTATTCTACGAGATATTCCAACATGCCAAATGGCAACGGTACAAATGTTTATAAAATCGCTGTACTGGGAGATGAAGGGTCGGGAAAAACAGGTAAGGATCTGAAATGACGAACATACCACGTATATACGGCAAGAATATGATCGTAAATGTATATATTTTTCGATCTAACCGAAGGAATGGTGTACCCCGTTCAGAACTACAACAACTTGTGCCGAAGTGTTTTCCGAATTTCAAAGAATTCATTTCTCGTTTCTAATTTGGTGTTATATCTGATGATGTAAGATAAGATCTATTAGTCTGCTATTTTATAGTCAGAAAAACCTTCCGGTCGTTCCCAGATGATTTGAACGTAGATTGAATATGCGCATGTACAACCCGCAACTTTCTGACCGCTAGTGAGACGCTCTAACCGTTGGTTGGTGGCCCAACTTTGTTTTTTCGACTTGAAAGATAGCTACAAGTACTACAAAATGACATGCAAGTCTTAATTTTGATGACCTTAGCTTAATTTTCCAGACCATAGCTTCTCCAAGGCTTCTGTAGTGACTCAGGTTTCGCGTTGTCTTTACAACGTAAAAATGCTTTTTCTACGTTGTCAACAGTCATGACGGTGTAAAGATTACTCCGGGACCGTCATTTGCAAAAGTTATTTGTATATGATATCAAATTCTATTGTGCAGACACGTTGCCATACAGGGTGTATAAAAAAAAAGGCTACCCTTAGAAAATATAATTAACATTCTTTTCAAATAACCTATTGTATATTGACAGCCCTGTGGTCAGTTGAACCATTTTTAATCGAACTGATATGAATATAATTAACATTTTTATTTCAGTTATGCTCCTTCATACGTTTAGAAGTTATCGTAATTTCCCAGGTGTATACGACCATTTGTTTTTTACGCATCCGTGACTTCAGAGGTGTCCAGGGCTGTCAATATACAATAGGTTATTTGAAAAGAATGTTAATTATATTTTCTAAGGGTAGCCTTTTTTTTGATACACCCTGTAGTTCGAAGTCGCTGTGTTTTCTTAAATCTCTATTGACATTTTAGCCCATACTTATGAATGCATGTCATCGTCATCATCATTAGCCATTACATCGCACTTTTATATCAATTCATGATCACCCCGTTTACACGATGCCGGTACAATTTGAAAACGGAACAAAATCATGCCGTTTAGGCCTTGCGTTTACACGATACCGGCACAAAAATAACATGAAATGTTATATGCTGTATTTGCATACCGGCATGATTTTGTTCCGTTTTCAAATTGTACTGGCATCGTGTAAACGGGGTCTAATACTACAATGGAATTGCATTGTGCTTATGCGTGGACAAATTTTAATCGATGCACAAAATATATAAAGATATAGGTATTGGTGTATATTCTGCAGATATCTTAATTTTTTTTGCCGTTTCACCTTGCGTTATGGCACATGAAGTTGAACGTTCAAGCTAAAAGATATACTACTACTTTCCAATGTCGGAGCGTACGTATTCGCGCGAGTAAAAGTTGGAGAAATTGAAGAGATCGGACAATGGACATTGACATCAACAGCTGGACCACATGTTCTGAAAACAGAAACGAGTGGAGAAACTTAATCATTATTGATACGCTTTACGACAATCCAAATGGACAGTCATGAGAGCTTAAGACGTCAAGCACGTCCTTAATACAATAGAATTTTGCTCACACAACAAAGAAGATGAATAATTCTTAGTCCCAAGAGTAATCCTAACTCCGCGCCCGTTCTACATACAACGTTAACGTTATTCAGATGATTTTCACGTCTTCAGGACAACGTTAATTCGTGGAACGGCGAAATCTGTTAGTTGAGTTAGACTTCAAACAATGCAACGAAATCCTATTAGAACGAAATCCTATTAGAACTAGCTCTATAAGGTTTTGGATGTCAAAAAACATACTTTATGTATTCAATACTACGTACTAGTAAATTATTCGTGGTTTCTGCTAGATACTGAACTTTACATTGCCGTCCCAGCTTGCTTAAGCTCCCTATTGTCGGCCTTCGACGGACCGCATAGTGGTAGTATTGTATAGTATAACTGACTCACAGTTGTATAGATCACCACATGGGCATTTGGTAAAAGATTCCGAGAAGTGTGTTGAAAAACGAGGCCATAGCCAATTTTTTCAACTCACTTCGAGGTGTTTTCAAATCAGATAATAAACGGCTTGCGAGTGTATGGTATAGCTTCTCAAACAAATCAGTATTTAAAGATAAATTTGAGGTAAAACTTGTCTTACTTTATGGGCGTTTATTACCACATTTCACGTCTCGGTAACTGATCCATTCTGTTTTCTCCATGAAATATTAATGATTTGAGAAGTAATATATAATAAACATAAACTATGTTGTTTCGGCAGTATTAACCTACTATACCATATTTCTATATAATTGCATGTGGTTTCGATGTGGCTGTTTATCAATTTCAGATGTCAGACCAATTTAGTCTAAACCTGATTAAAAGTTGTTGATTAGTAATAATCAACATCTGCAGTCACCAACTAGTTTGTTCCAAAATCTCTCATTGACCGTACCGAAAAATATGGCAACTTGTACATTTAACAATCCTTTGCTGCAGTAAATAACAATGCAGAATTATGGGAAGATATGGTTTTAAAACGGTCAACTTTGGTAGGAATGAAGTTCTTGCTTACTTAATCCAATTTAAAGGACATTAGCAACAAAAATTAAGTTTGTCACACTGCCCTTTAATTACTGGGGCTACCGGGCTACTGTGGTTAATTTGAAAGAATTCATAAAATAATTGTAATAGAAGATCTTTTACAATATTTTCGTATCTTTCTTCGTTTTCAAGATATTTCAATTTGTTTAATATGTAAATGAGAAGGGTATAGTATTTTCACACGTAGCAAAATCAGTTATATCTCTAAATTTGTTCAACGAAAATCACTCGAACTGTGCACATAAACGCCTTGTGACACTGAACATTTCATGACTGATGTTGCTACGCGTGAAAATACTGTACCCTGCTCTTGACGTCAGAGACCATCTCATTTACATATTAAACAAATTGAAATATCTTGCAAACGAAGAAAGATACAAAAAAGTTGTAAAAGATCTTCTATTACAATTTTACAAGTTATTTCAAATTTGACAAACTTTATTTTTGTTTCCTGTCCTTTAATAGCGTGATAAACAACGCCCTCCGTGGCTCAGTGGTCAGAGCATTGCACTAGAATCGCAAGGTCGTGGGTTCAATTCCTGTCGGAAGGCCTGTGTAGTTGCATTTTTCGCAACTGGTCCCGGTTTGGTCTTAAAATGTATATATTCCACACTCGAATTTTCCTTCACCCAAACTCCTTAGAACATGCTATGTAATCGAGTGAAATGCCCAATATTACTTAATATACCCAATTCTCTCCTGGCATTACCACCTTATATATACAGAACTCGCGATCAAGCTCTCGGCAACGGCCTCCGTGGTCAGAGCATTGCTGCCGGAAGGCCTGTGTAGTTACAATCGCAACTGGTCCCGGTTTCGTCTTAAAATGTATATATTCTACACTTGAATTTTCCTTCACCCAAACTCCTTTAAACAATGTAGTTATTTGAACTGATTTGAGGCCGCAAAGCATTATGGTTAAACTTAACCACAGCCATCTTTTTCGGCACCGACAATTAAATTCGTTTGTTTTTTTCAGCTTTGCTTGTCAGGTTTTTAACTGGTCGATTTATTGGCGAATACGACCCGACTATAGGTAAGAAAAAAGCTCGCTGAGTTTTTAGTAAAAATATTAAATCAGAAAACATAGTTAAAGTCTCTGTAATGGTTGGTTGTTTTGATTTATTTACAATTTTTGACGGATTCTGATATTAAAAATTATATTGGGCTTTCTGTTGCCAGAGGACACATACAGAAAAATATTCCTCATCAACGATGAACCAGAATCAGTGGACATTCTGGACACCACACATTCGGTGAGTTAATGACAATTTAGCTATAAAAATTGAGTCATGGGCGCCGCCATCTTAAATGAAGTTTTACCATGAACGCCGCCGCGCCATCTTAAATAATGACGTTTTACTGACGTTTTGAAATTTCAATCTGGAATGAGATTTCAATCCGGAATGAGAACCGGGATTGAACTCAATCCGGAATGAGCTAATCGCAATCCGGATTCATGTAAATAGATAAAGGGATTTGATCAGAAGCGGAACGAGTTCAATCTGGATTGAGTTTCAATCCGGATTCATGTAAACGGTCCCCTAGGCGGCTAACGGTTGGGAAGGAGGCGCCTTGTATCTCCTTATGAACCCTATTCTTCGGCTCACCCGCTACCCAATAACCTCCGAGCTCTAAATCCAAATTTAACTCTACCAACATATAACAGTCAGGCCCGTTTAAACGTCGCTCTTTCATGCCTAAAATACAAGCATTAAGTCCGGCAGAAGAGTGACGTTTGAATCAATTAAGAGCGGTGGATTATATTTGGAGCGGCAGATTGTATTAGGAGCGACAAGGCCTGTAGCATGCGACGTTGGAGTGACTCTGATTCAAACGTCGAACTTCTCATGTGCCGAACCTAATGCATAAATTATTTTAATGTATTATCGATGCCACTAATCATGCGCAAGGTTTTTGCCGGTTTTTAAAGTGCTTATGTCACAAAATTTTTTTTTTGACTTTTGAGTAGAGGACAAAAAGTTAGTTAATAGGTTCTTTAACATTTTTTGGTTTTCTCTTTTCATTCGCGAGATATGCGGCTCTAAACATTGAAAAATTGGCTTTTAGCAAAAAATTGTCGCGCCCGAGAAAAAAACGGAAAAGGGTCTGGGGCGACAGCCGTGTGACGTAGCTTAAGGGACGGAGGTTCGAATTCACATGTGAAGGAGTACTAAAAAGCTATTGAGAAGACAGCAAAATGCCGGATAGATGTGTCGTTTTTGGTTGCTCAAACCAAGCAAACGCAGAGGGATCGAAATTAATAAGTCCCTTAAGCTACGTCACACCACGCTCGTCCCAGACTCTTGTTGATACGCGACATTTTCACGAAAATTGCTGTTTAGAGCCGCATATCTCGCGAATGAAAAGAGAAAACAGAAAAATGTTAAAGAACCTATTAACTAACTTTTTGTCCTCTACTCAAAAGTTAAAAAATTTTTTTTGTGACATAAGCACTTTAATAGTTTGAGGAATTAGTTTCGACGAATTAAGTTGGACGTCCCTCGGCGGTCGAGTGGCGTTTGAAACGGGCCTTGGTCATAAGAGATGTGTAAATACTCTGGCTATTGTAAGTAATATTACATTTTTGGACTTCCCAGTCTTCTACGAAAGGCAACTCTGTGGGCTCTTACGGTGAAGAGGTGAGAAAAAATTCGATGGAATGGGCAATCTTAGGTGGAGTGGGCAATCTTGAGTGGAGTGGGTAATCTTGGGTGGAGTGGGCAATCTTGGGTGGAGTGGGCAATCTTGGGTGGAGTTGGCAATCTTGGGTGGAGTGGGCAATTTTGGGTGGAGTGGGCAATCTTGGGTGGAGTGGGTAATATCGGGTGGAGTGGGCAATCTCAGGTGAAGTGGGAAATCTTGGGTAGAGGGGGCAGTCTTGAGTGGTGTCAGCAATCTTGGGTGGTGTGGATAATCTTGGGTGGAGTGGGCAAGAGGGGTGTCACATTGGTCACAGACTGCAGATATTTGCCTGTGGAGTAGGCTAAAGGTTTTTGTCCCTTTCGAGGCAGCACTTCACTTGTGGTAGTAACTTCTAGTTATTAATCATCTGTTATTTCAACTCTTATAAAGGGACAAGAATCCGAGCTTCGAAAAGAATTCTTCGTCCACGGGGATGCATTTATCATCGTCTATTCAATCACGGACCGCCATTCTTTCGAAATGGTCGAATCCTACGAAAAAGAGATTCGTGAATATCGACATCACGCAACAGAACCACAACCTTACAAAGTCAACATTGTGGGCAATATAAGCGACAAGATACAACACAGACAAGTGAGCAAAGACGAAGGCGAAAAACTTGCGACGAAATACGGATGGACGTTCTGCGAAGCGTCGGCTGCTGAAAACACTGGTATTTCAGAAGCGTTCTTCGGATTAAGTGGCTTCCACGGCAACTCGGTCGCCGAACTGCTTGGTTCAAGCTCGGATTCCGACAGCGCATCTTCAAGTGAAAAACAATCGAAGAAAAAAACGCGGCGACGATGCGCACGTCACCGATCAACGAAATTCGGTAACTTTAACATTTTTCGATGGCACTCGCAGCCGTAGAACACGAACAAACATATTTATAACCCGTATAGATGAAATTTAATTGAATATATATTTCAAACAATATATCCCCAAAACGACAGGGAATAAAAAAACAGCTAAAAATCAAATGTCCTGAAACCTTGAAAATCTAGAAAGTAACCCATTGTTTAACTTTCGCAACCGGTTTAAAATATTAGATTTTTCTTCGTGTACAATGGACTATTCTTTTTAACGAAAACGGATTAAGTTATTTTGTAAATATCTCTGAGTAACGATGATGTTTACGGATAAAATATAACGGGAAAAAATGATAAGAAGTTGAAAAAGCGTATGGTGTTAAAAGCTTTATATGTGCTTTCAAAGCGCGTTCATTTTACGATTTAGCTGGGCTTTCTGTAGCGGGTTTGGCGGCGGCGCTTGGCGATTCGGCTACTGGATCTGAAGCTTTGCTTTCCTCTCCATCTTTCTTTTCTTTCTTCGCGCTTCCATCTCCTTGTCCACTGTCCTCGCGTCTTCGTTTGAATCTGCCACCACCACGACCGTAACGTCCGCGGAATCTTGGCGGGGGGAGTGGCTCGACACCTAGCACTTTGTGAAGCTGACGGAACGCTTGAAGACGCAACGAGTGCTAAGAGAAACACAAAAAGATTTTAGAAACCGAATAGCGTATAAAAATATAGAGATATACATATTTAAACTACGACATTCACCTGCGCAGCCGCAGTCAAATCCTCCCGTTCCTGGTCTGTCATGTCACGTGATGCATCGGTTTGTTCTTTTTCACAAGGATCGTGTAATCCAGGACCACCTATAAAAAACAGCAAGCAATAACCTTAACATCTTGATATCGTAAGCGTATCATGTATATTACTGCAGCTAACGCCATCAGAATGACAGAATTTTAGCACCAAGTTGATAATACTAGGTTGCCTGTGTTAGAGCGACACCAGACAGTGAACCTTGGTGATGCAGGTTGTCAATAGTACGTCCTCTAAAGGAATGAACGAGGAATCGAAGGAATAAAAGGTTGAACAAATTTACCTCATGGCGTCGCCATCTTGAATTTGATGACGTCACTATCTTAAATTTGATGACGTCAATGGTTGACAACGTATACAACCATTTGACGCCATAAAATGCAAGATGGCGACTCCTTTGTTTGGCTATGTGTTTTGAGGATACGTTGAACAAACGTTTGTCGGCGTGGTAGCGATTCAAATTTTTCGCTTCGTTTCACAGTTCAGTGATTCCGTAGTAGAATGGGGGACAATTTTGCAGGAAATATTAAAGACTTATTAACCGAGTGCGAGGTCTGTACGGGAAAGTATTTGCCTGAGGTTTTCGTATAAATTTATTATATGGCTATTGGTTCTTTTTATTTTAAAGCTTCGAGCGTTGTTTTCGTCTTCGGAGTATGCTGTTACCTTACCTGTTGACTTTTTCGTGTCGCTTCTTGGCCTTCTTATTTACACCGTTTCGGCTTTTATTTGTCGTGTTTTTAGATAAACAGCTTTAAAGAAAACCAGCAGTGATGTTCCAACACATTTTATTGTTCAGAATATTTTAATAAAGATACCTATTCCTCTTTTATTTGTATTCAAATCAACTCAGAAATGTTCCCGCCAAAACTTACAGGGCCGAGAAAAAAGCGTATTGATCGGTCGGTCAATATCGTAAAATCCCGACCTCTCAGGAACCAATCAGCGTGCGTCGTTTCGCGTACGGACCGGAAATCAAACCCAGCCATATAATATTAGTTTTTATTAGCTTATTATTGCTCAGTGGTTTTTCTCAATTTGTTGCTCAAACCTGGTAAGACAATTCCAGAGGCGATACACTCGAGGATACGACGGAATGCTTCTCCTGGACCAAGAGGATGATCTGCGCTGCTTAAACATTTTTCCACTAGCAACTCCATTGCCTAAAAAATAACGATAACTTTTCTAAAACGCTTTTGTAGTTTTATATAATATTACTTATTATTCATATAGATATCGATGAACAGTCGGTCAACAAGTAGTAAATAATAATTGTTAGTTGTTTGCTCTACAAGCTGTGTTAGTTAGTAATACTCAGAAAAACTCTGAGCTCTAAGCGGGACTCGAACCCACAACCTTCTGAATGCTAGCCAGACGCTCTAACCATTGAGCCACTAGAACTCAGATAGCGGAGCAAGGTTAATTAAGGTACTTATACCTTAGACTGTGCCCAGTCCTCCAGGAACGAGTTTTAACCGCTCGGTTACAAGTACTTGTTGGTCTACAAGTCGCGTTGTAACAAGTCGCTGGAGGTCTTGGCACAGCTCAGAGTTTTTCTGAGTATTACTAACTAACACAGCTTGTACAGCAAACAACTGACAATTATTACTAACATCAAGCTGCAATTTCTGAAGCTAACTAAGTAGTAAATACATTATAAATATAAATATCTATGTCATTCTCGTCAAAACTAACTCGAGAGCAATTACGACAGACTTACCCAACTGCTGAGAGGAGCAAAAGCTGGCAGTCTGTCTCGCATATCACGAAGAACTCGGATGATAATCACACAAGATGGGACACCATTTGCTTTAGCCTGTAACACGAAAACAACAACTCGTGAATAACAGAGCGACAAAACATTGCTTGTCCATAGGCAACAAACCAGAATTCCACAAAACACAACTGGCCTAAAACTTAGGAACAGAACTGAACACACTTTAGATAAACACATATCCTAGCGAACAGTGTTCTATTGTTAAGTAAACGAGAAATAAAATGATCTAAGTTGACTTAAGACAAACTTAAAAACAAAAAGTTCTTATTTCATTTCAGGAATTCAATGGCAACAATTGTCTATGGTAGCAAGCATTGTTACACACAAATATTTTAGGGTCTTTTCTCTACTTAATCTTAAAAGACAACACACAACACAACAACGAAAGTGGAAGACTTTAAAAAGAGTTCCACTTTCACTGTCTTCCACGCTACAAAACCACAACGTAAAACCATCGCACAATCTTTGGTAAATTCTGATCTTTCTCGATGCTACTGGTTAACTATTCTATAATTTTTTGTGACTCATTCACTGTGACATTTTTTGTTGCTTCCATGAAACTCGCCTAGCTGACACATTCATGCTCGAATGATAAACTACAATTAACTTTTTAAAGTGCGTATATGAAACGAAAATTAAGTTTGTCTTATTTGAAAGAACACTTAAAATGATAGAGTAACATCTTTTGAAGTTTTTCGTTTCCTTGCTTCGTTCTTGAGATATTTCAGTTTGTTTGATACGCAAATTAAACATTTTGACGTCACATGTGCATAATGAGTTATCGAAAAAGTTATATATCTTTGCTATTATCCAATATAATAATCCCTTGAAGATCTACATGTTTAGTGCTGTGGGCGAAACACATCGACATGCTTCATTCAAATAAATTTGGTTTGATAATAGAAAAGATATCTAACCTTCTCCGATAGCTCATTATGCATCTACGACGTCAAAATGTTTAATTTGCATATCAAACAAACTAAAGGGGTGTTCATATGATCCCGGTTACCGGGCTGGCCCGCTTAGTGGGGATCTCGCCTCGTAGTTATTTTCCTATAAAAATTTGCTTTGCGTTCATATGAGAAAGCGGGCTTGCCGAGATCTCGGCAGCGTGTGCCGAGATCATAAGTAGGCGGGATGAAATTTTCCCATATGAACACATCGTCCCGCTTACCAGGATGAATTCATTAAGGCCAAAAGTTAGTTCTTTTTTATGGAATTAAGGATAGTTGAAGATTTTATTGTTTATTGGCATATAAATCACAATTGTATAATAAAAGGATTGATTATGAAGCATACAAACATGTGCAATACGACAAAATTGCGATCTTTGATGGCTGATGTCTAGTCACGGATCATCAGACAAGCCAATTTTAGTCATGATTTCTCCTCGGTAGGCGGGATGAAAACTACCATATGAACACAAAACAGACTTCGTTTTGCTTACCGGGTCATCCCGCTTACCGGGATCATATGAACACCCCCTAAAATATCTCAAGAACGAAGCAAGGAAACGAAAAACTGCAAAAGATGTTACTCTATCATTTTAAGTGTTCTTTCAAATAAGACAAACTTAATTTCCGTTTCATAGGCACTTTAAATGAAAAAAAAACACACATTCCAAATGCTGAATTTTCAAATGGGAAGACAGTTATACAGCAAGAATCGAAACAACAGCATAGATTATAGTGATTTCAGTTTTGTAAAGTTTTGTTATTTCTTGATGTACAAGCTGTTGTTAGTTGCTCTTACTTAAACAACTCTGATAGAGTTTTTTTAGTATAAACAACTTACAACGGCTTGTCCACCGAGAACTAACAAACCAGCATATCGATGTTGTATAGTAGAGCTTTCAAACGTCGCCAAATGGACCACTGTTCCCTCAGACTCATTAAATCAGTTTATTTCTTTTCCTTCACATTTTCAGTCAAGAGAAAAAGTGATCATCATTGGGAACACACTCAGCGCCCGTTTAAACTACAGCAAAAATATCCGCATTCACATTGTTTTTTACTCCTATGAGAATGAAAAACAATGTGAATCCGGATACTTTTGCTCTAGTGTAAACGGTACCTCAATCTCATCACTCAGAATACCAAAGACAGGTTGTGGTATTTACGTTGCAGTTTACACCAACTCAACCAAGTACTACTTGAAATTACGACTCGAACCTGGAACCATTTGGCATGGCGTAGGGATGCCAACGCCTCCAGACATTTTTCTTTGTCCAGCACATCCTTTTGTTCTTCTGCTAAATCAGAGTGAATGGGGTCAGGAGTTGGCTAGGTTTTTGACCACAACATACATGTATGCATACACTTTGATGCCCGACAAAACTTAAGGTTACAGGATACCCTAAGAAGCCATTTCAAGAAATTTGTTACCGCTCGCTCAATTTTTCCCCGATTTGTCTCAAATTTACACCAAATGTGGTTAAGTATGTGACGGACACTATCGTATTATACAGTAAATAAGAAATAAAATATTGTTGCAGATATGCTCATCAGTTTAAAATCACAGTACCTTGGCGCCGCGGTTTAAGGCGGTCTTTGGTTTTACCAAAAAGCTCTCAATTTATCATATTTACACTTCTCAATGTTTGTTCTAAAAAAGTGTGTTCGGGCGTTTTATTTATGTAAAAATTACCTGAGTTACAAGCTTTTATTTGTCAATTGCTTGTGCCACAACATAGGTCGAGAAATAAAATATCCTAGCTGCTAAACCACTACATTAATAAAAAAATGCGAACACACTTTTTTAGAACAAACATTGAGAGCTTTTTGGTAAAACCAAAGACCGCCTTAAACCGCGGCGCGAAGGTACTGTGATTTTACACTGATGAGTATATCTGCAACAATATTTTATTTCTTATTTACTGTATAATACGATAGTGTCCGTCACATACTTAACTACATTTGGTGCAAATCGGAAAAAAATTGAGCGAGCGGTAACAAATTTCTTGAAATGGCTTCCTAGGGTATTCTGTAACGTTAAGTGGGAAGCATGTATGAAACAGAACACTTAGAAATTTTTAGTTTCATTTGAAAACCGTCCGAAACAAACATAAAATTTCCATTAAAAAAATAATTTTCCGTGACAATAATATTGCGAACAATATTTGAAGGCTTGCTTTATTTTTTTCATCATATTTTCCTCGATAAAGGCCTAAGTTCGAAACGCCTTTTCACATTGCTTGGAAAAGTATGTAAGCATTAGTTTACCAAAACAACCAAATCAAAAATAAATTAAGAAACACGAAAATGTGGTTGATATTTTAAGCAAAAATAAGTCGTGAAAGCGATAAACTAAGTTGAAATAAAGAATTTAGTGTAATTGTGTTTGAATTTAGAATTCATCCATATTTTTAAAAGCCTCCCCCCCCCCCCCCCCTAGAACTTAAAAAATATCGGGTTTTCGGAGTGTGTTTTTTAAAAAAAATAACTCAATTTTAAGCCATAAAGTTTTCAAAGACTAGTATTTTATTTTTACTAATAAGTTTAGCAATATAGTCAATCCAATCATTTAATTTTGACGTGTATAGTTGTTCTACATCAAAATAACGCTTTCAACGAAAGAGTAGACTATACACATTCGATAATTTCAAAATGTTCTTCGAATTTTGAAAAGCAACATGAAACGAAATATGGCAGAAAGTTCAGATTTGTAAAAGCATTTTTTCAAAACGAAATATGGAAAATATAAGGCCATGTCCACATTAATCCGTTTTCAAACGAAAACGAAGACAGACCTCGTATCGAAAACGTATCAAAAGCTTTCGGTCCACACTATCGTTTTCGAATCGTTTTCGACGTTTAGTAAAACGCTAAAAAGATCTACAGGGGTATGAATGAATAGTTCTAGGTGACTGAAACCAAGATAACATAATCGTGACATCATCGTTTTCCAAAAGCTTCGATTTTGCCGTCCACACTGGTGTAGAAAAACGGCGTCTTCGAATGTCTCCACTCTGGAGAGCGTTTTTGAAATGGTCCGTTTTCGGTCACCGAAGACGCTGGATTAGTGTGGACAAAAGGCCTAACCTTATCAAAGTCTCCGTTTTCGTGGACATGGCTTAAGTTGTTTTAGTGAAGCGAAATGTTATTGAATTCAGGTGTATAATTAAGTGTGGTGTAGAGGGCATCAAATTGATTGGTCAAATTTCCTTCCAATGCCCTCTCCTTGCTCTGAGGAACAATATCATACTCACTAACAAAAGATACCGTTGCGTAACAACAACAGCAAAAGAACAAAAGATTAGCACATGTCACAATTCAAACTCATTTTTTTGTCTTTTATAAACCCCCCACCCCCCATCCCAATCAAGAAATGAACATTCTTACATTTAAACCCCAGCAAAACATGCCTTGAAACTTGAAAAGAAACAACGATTTACAAACAATTTGATAACCATGGATTCAAAGTAGTTTTTGTGGCTTTTCGAAATACAGAAATGGTACCGGTTTTATACATATTAAACACATCAACTATACTGTAAATATACATTCTTTCTATAGCATGTTTACATGTTTTGTTCATAGCTACAATAAATATTTACTATAAACATAGAAGTGACTAAATGATTGTGCAAGTTGATTGATTTGTTTTTAAACGTTCAACGTATTCTGGTGAAACTTGCAACTTTCAAACGTAAAAAAAAAATAGAAATCGCAAGCCTAGCGGTGGCTTGCAAATGGAAATATGACTTACGTTTCAAACAAAAAAGCTTTTCGTTCAGAAAATTATTTTGATTTTCAAAAGTTTTGGTTGAAAAAGAGTAGAAAATCAGAGTTTTTCAACTCAGACTTTTGCAAGTCAGAAACAATACTTTTGCCAAAAACAATGCCTCTCTCTGTTATGGAATTAACAACTGCAAAAGCAGCATACTGTAGCTTTGAAAAATAGATACCCAAGTCTACTCAATAAGGATACTTACCTGAGAGAAGATTAACCTCTAAAATAAAGACTTTACATATATAATTATAACAGTACAGAAAAAAATATATGGTATTTTAAAAAAAATTTTGAAGACTTTTTTAAACCTGTTTTTTTTTTTTTTAATTGGTAAGTAAGGACATATCCTATGAATGGCCTATGAATGTGTTTAGTGACTTAATAAATTGGTGAAATTAGGCTGATGCAGTATATCGATAATTATCGGGGTTTTTTTCAAATACCGATTACTCGGTATTTCAATTTTCAAATATCGATAAACCGAAATTTTCAATATTATCGGTAAATTTCGGTACGGTACTACAGTATTGCGTTTATGTTATTAAAAACGTTGTATCGCTAATTCCAACTATTGATGGGGATAACGACCCGCTACGGTGGTGGAAGTGTCACATTTGCGACTTCCCCATGCTCAGTCAGCTTGCACGGAAATATCTTGCGATTCCATGAGCTGGTCAGGTTATAACTCCACAGCGAGCCCAGTTGAAGCTTGATAAAGCAAACATGTTGGTGTTTCTTGCAGAAAGTATGTGATCGCCGAACTTAATATTAATATCTAAAACTTCTAGATTTGTAACAAAACTTTAATTTAACGAAATCTAATGTCGAATGTTTAAATATGGCCATTAACAAATAACACGGAGCCAAATCATCAGACTCATGTAATTGTTAGTATTCTTATCTTAATTGGATAATGTTATTTCTGTAGACTTTGCCGCTACGGAAAAACATGGGTTTTCTGGCTGCAGAACAGGTTGTATTATCCAAAATAAAGCCAGATTTACACCACGAAAAAGGCGAACTTTTTTGTGAAAACCCACGACATTTTTGTCAATTAGTGGAAAAATACACATTAAGTTTCTATTGCGGTGAAATATCGATATGATCGGTATTTTTTTTCCGGTATCGGTATTTGTTTTTTTTTTCAATACCGCATCAGCCTAGGTGAAATAGTGTTTCTGATGTAAATAAACTTGGGAAATATAGTTTGTGCTTCAAACTAGTAAGTATACTTGAGATGCTTTCACATTGTGTTAACCTTTGTTCCAACTGGCATTGCAGCAATGAATGGAATCCACACTCGTACAACAACTGAAATCAAGTCTTATGAAAACAGTAAATAAGACAAATAGAATAGAAAGTAAAGACTTGTTTGGGCAGCGATACCTTACGAGGTATAATTAAAAAAAAAAGATGGTGAACTGCAGAGATTTTAAATAACAAAATACTAACATTTCAAGCCAAAGTATTTCATTAGAGTAAATTTACTTTAATAAAACGTTTCAGTTGAAAATTTCAGTACTTTCTTTATCTAAAATCTCAACAGTTCAGTACCCTCTCATATTTCTAAATGGAAAAGAAACTTACCTTTAACAGTTGCATCAGCATCATCTCTCATAACAGGGGAAGTCAATGTGATGATAATTTTGATGGCTGGTTCTTTTGTTGTTGATACTATCATAGTGTTGGTCGCCTTGTCCACAGACACGTCATATTTCTCATCTGTCACTTTCTGTCAGAAGATAAAAAATATTCTCAATCTCATAACCATTATTGTGGTGCCATTAGCAATGCCTTATATTCTCCCTGTGAATTAGTTTGTTCTTGCAAAATCAATAGGCCTTTAGGACTTGGGATGTCTGAGGGTTCTCTCTTTGATGAGTAAGATCATCCGGTGGTAGACAGAGTGAAACAGTAGAAGAGCTATTTTTGGCCAGCTCAGGCAGGAATGGGTTAATCACTTGTTAACACTTTAGCACCCAACAACATCTTTAGTATTTTACTCTGGCTAACGCCAGACGATTTTACTCGTCAGTGTGAGTGGGCTGTGGCCACTGGGCGATAAAGGGTTAACTCATTGCTGCCTAGGATGTCTGAGGGTTCTCTCTTTGATGAATAAAATCATCTGGTGTCAGACAGAGTAAAACAATAAAGGAACCATTTTTGACCAGCTCAGGCAGGAATGGGTTAATCACTTGTTAACTCATTGCTGCCTAGGATGTCTGAGGGTTCTCTCTTTGATGAGGAAAATCATCTGGTGTTAGACAGAGTAAAACAATAAAGGGACCATTTTTGACCAGCTCAGGCAGGAATGGGTTAATCACTTGTTAACTCATTGCTGCCTAGGATGTCTGAGGGTTCTCTCTTTGATGAGGAAAATCATCTGGTGTTAGACAGAATAAGACAATAAAATGGCCAGCTCAGACAGGAATGGGCTAAGTGACCATTGAACACAATTATATGTTGTAACTAGATTTTTGCATCACTAATCTTGACATGGGTTGCCTGTGTCTCATCTCCAGACCTCTTTGCCGAGCTATGTATAGTCAACGAGATCTCGATTTTTGAGTTTTTCTGTTCGCATTCAGGGGGGTCACGGGGGGGGGGGGACCATGCAGGACAACACTGAACTAGCATCACGTGAGCTACGCCAGAGTAGGTTAAAATTTTTGAAGGAAGAAGGATAACTTGAAGAATGAAATAAACGATTTAGCCGCGAACGAGTAAGTTTACTCGTTTTTAATATATATCATGTCTCTATTTGCTTGTGGAAGTATTCACCAGGGTTATACTCTTTACGTTTCTCTCTGCCGAAGCCGAAGGGCCTTCGCTCGACACGTTAGACTCCTAGGTCCTCTGTTTCGGCAGGATATTCTAACATATTTCGATTGTTATATTTTGGTGTATATGCTAATATTGGTGTGGGTTCATTGTGTTTGCAATTGCACTGATCAACATTCTGATCAGACGGACGCTACTATCAATGTACCATTGAGCCCATCAGATACACACGCTGCTGTGTAATTATATTTAAAGCTCTAGATTTGTCAAAAGATATTAACTATTAAGCACTTGGAATTGCATTGACAGTTTTGCCACAGCATTAGAGCAAGAGGCATGATATTTAATATTTGTATATTATTGTGTGTATATCCTGTCAAAACCCTTGGCATATCATGTCAAGCGATACGTTATAGTAACGTATTAAGTTTTCAATTTTATAATTAAAAAAATATAGTAGAACCGTGTAAATACTTTGCCCATTGTAATTAATATTAAATTTTTCGACTTTCCAGCCTCCTTCGCAGGCAACCCAGCTTGCAGGCTCTTTTTGGGTGGAATGGGCAAACTTTGGTGGAGTGGGCAACCTCAGGTGGAGTGGGCAAACTCGGGTGGAGTGGGCAATCTTGGGTGGAGTGTGCAAGGGGGGTGTCACATTGGTCACAGACTGGAAAGATTTTCCTGTGGAGTAGGCTAAAGGTTTTTCTCCCATTTGAGGCAGCACTTCACTTGCGATAGTAATTTCTAGTTATAATTTTAAGTTCTCTGGTTTGCGGCATTCTGTATCCCCTAGATCTAGATCTTATTTTAGGGTACTGGGGTCCACCTTTCAACATGCAGTGGTGATCAATTTTATGTTTCATAACCACATAGGTTTATTCAAATAGACTAAAGCAGGTCACTCAATTCATGTTGATGGTTTTCAATTCTTGCAATGTTAGCACATCCAAAATGGGACGCTAGCTAAGACTATGAACACTATTCAAGTGTATGTGATCATGGCACCACTTACCAATAGCTGCTCAGGAAGTTTGGTGGACACTGTATCCAGAAGCTTTTTAGTTGGTCGATCTGGAAATAAATCAAACAAGCTGAGTAATAATATATAGTCTGGTCAAATTAATAAACATTCAAGCTCAATAGTCAAAGCCAATTTCAAAATTGACAATCATCATGATTACATTATATACCTTGACATAAAACAACCAGTTCCACATCAAGTCTTTCATGAAGCAGCAGTCCCTTGGCCAACACACCAACCCTCATCACACCTTTCAAGGTTCCTAAATTAGCAAAGAATAACAATTCACATACATTGCTTGAAATAAAAGTAGCGTGCTGCGTAGGCAGTGTAGAAACAACAATTGAAATATAGTAAAGTTAGATATGCTGCCGAAACAGAGAATGTAGGAGTCTAACGTTTCAAGCGAAGGCCCTTCATCAGAGAGAAACGGGACTCCTACGTGCTCTGTTTCGGCAGTATATCTAACCTTTTCAGTTCCTTGTTTAGAGGGTGGAAAAACAGTTGTAAAGTTATTTTACAGTTTTTTATTTGGTCATTTTGTTTCTGAGATATATATCTTTGAACATTGGCAAAAAGTCCTATTCACTGCCAGAAATTCCAGCAAAAGCTATTTGCTCACTATTGGGACTGGAACTACTTGACGTGACATAATTTCCTCATTAATTCCATTGTCATTGTCAACAATGTCTGTCTGTCTGTCTGTCTGTCTGTCTGTCTGTCTGTCTGTCTGTCTGCCTGTTTATCTGTCTGTCAGTCTGTCTTTCTCTTCCTGCCCAACCTTTTCCCCTCTTGCCCAACCTCCAGGTGAACCAAATGCCATATCTGAACTCTAGTAGGTATAAAAATGACTTGTGGTTATGGGATCTAGACTGGTCTGTTCAAGATGTACGGATAAAAAACCCCAAACCCCCCAAAAAGAGAAGAAAGAAAAAGCAGCCCGAGGAGGAACTGAACGAACAAATAACGGAAGATGGAGATGAAAGCAACGAAGAGGAAGATGTGTTTGCTAAAATTCCTCCAGCTGAAGATGTTCTGTACAAGAAAAGACAGCACCTCCCTGGTTATCCAAGGTATTACTGGCAACCCATTCGGGGGAGCTGTGTCTGTCTGTCTGTCTGTCTGTCTGTTTGTTTGTTTGTTTGTTTGTTTGTTTGTTTGTTTGTTTGTTTGTTTGTTTGTTTGTTTGTTTGTTTGTTTGTTTGTTCGTTTGTCTGTCTGTCTATCTATCTTAATATGTACATCATGATACCATATATCATTGCTAACAATGACACCACCTTTTCACATTGGACTATCCAAAACACTGCCTACGCAACACCTTTTTCAAATTTCTCAAGACTACTAATGGTCTTGAAAGACAAGCTTAACACATACTTGGTGGTATTTCAGGCTTGTCCTTAGGTTTTGCTGGTTTCTTGGCCTCCTCTCCTTCCTCAGTGGTCTTCACTTCAGCCTTCTCCTCTGCTGTTCCCTCTGCAACTTCCATTTTTTCTTCCTTGACTTCTGTCTTAGCTGGTGTGTCCTCGTCTGCTATGTTATCTGAAACAAGTTTTAAAGCTTTCTCCACAGCAGACACGATGTTCTGGACAGCAGTCAGTTCTTGCTCGTTGGGATAAATTTGTTTATGTTTTGACATAACCAAACGGTCGTCCTGACTGTCCTGTTTTGGTCGAGGCACAGCAGCAGAAAACTAAAAGAAGGAATTTTTCATTGAGGATCAGGGCATGAGATTTGAAATTTTCAGCAGTATCCAGTGGGATACTGGCACTTAAAATCTGGTATCCCTCCTTGAAAATTAGTATCCCACCGGTATCCAAACAAGGTTAACTTTTATTTAACACAATAGACTGGAAAGTTTGTACTGCGCAACAGAGATCTCCGTTGCGCAGTTTCAGGCTGACAATTGCCTGCATGTAAGAAATATATAAATCTCCATTGCACATTTTACAAACTTTCCACAATGACAGTGACAACATTATTCATACTAGACTAGTGTATGCCTAGCTGTACAATAACACATTGATAAGAGTGTTAATACTTTAGTTTATTTACGTCTTGAATATAATTGTATGTAAAGTGTCCACGGCATTGTCAAAGTCCGTCAAATGCAGGACTATGTAGTGTGACTGTAATAACAATTAATACTATCATTTGCATTCAAGTGTTTAGTGAATAACTAATTGTTTCCGGGTTTTGAAACGAACGTTATCCAATGACAACTATAAGTTTGACAGATCAAACAATGACGAATAGGGGGTGTAACTTTTCGTTGTCAAGACTTGTCATCATTCGTTTCAGACCACAGCGTTTGCTTGGAATATACTTTTCTTTGGCTTAATTGTGAAAATTGGAATGATCAACAAACGTAGGTCGCTTGATAAGGGTAGTTCCACATCAGTGGGTAGTTCACTTCGATATGACGGCTGCCGAACGCATTTATTTTGTATTCTATGTTTGGCCCTACGTGGCCCGTGAGAAAATATCAACACACCGTTGAAACTTGAAACTTGAAACGGAAACAATAACAATGAAAAGTTACACCCCCTATTCATCATTGTTTGATCCGTTAAACTTATAGTTGTCATTGGATAACGTTCGTTTCAAAACCCGGAAACAACTAGTTATTCGCTAAACACTTGAATGCAAATGGTAGTAACAAGATTGAAAAAAATACGCAGAATATTTTAATCTCGTTCCTAGAACCTGCGATAATTTTGTCCAGCAATGGCTCCGTGTTGTTGGTACAACTTCATGTATCATTGCCTATCATTTAATCCAACTGCTCAACAATTGTTCACATCCCGATTTTCATGGTAGTATCCAAACTTAAAATCTGGTATCCCCAGGATATCGCAAATCTCATGCCCTGGAGGACGTTGTCAAGAAAATGGTCAAATTGGAGTCCATTACTTATTTGTGCTGCTTTAAAGTGCCTATTTCATCTGTGGGGATTTTACATATTCGTAATCTTTGGGTTCTCCTGAGCAAAATTGCAATATATCTTGTCAGCCAAAAATTTCATCTTCATGGAGTTTTTCGCTGTCAAAGTTACCGGATGTGATGCAACAAAAGGCATTCCAAACCAGTTTTCTTTTGTTACTTGCAACAAAAATGCCTCTTGTTACATCACATCCGGTAACTTTGGCAATGAAAAACTCCATGAAGATGAAATTTTCGGCTGACAAGATATATTGCAATTTTGCTCAGGAGTACCCAAAGATTACGAATATGTAAAATCCCCATAGGTGAGATTTAATAAATGAAAAAGGTTCCAGCTCATACCATGTTCGAAGTCATAAAGTCTGGCATAGGTGGTCCCATTCTGTGTCGTCCATCCCAGTTCATCATCTCGACATCATGACGTTGGTGTTCTTGTTCCTCCCACATCCGTTCCTCTTCCTCCAAGCGTCTCCAGTACTCTTCTTCACCCCACCTAATATTATACAGCCAACATTTTGCTTGTTTTTACTAACTTACTACCAAAATCAGTAGAGTGTCTTTTCCAGGAGAAAAAAGGTTGTCTGGAAGGCAGCCAAACATTTATGTTTTGTGACGTCAACGGCTCAGTAATGCAGTGTGGCGTGTGAACGAATTCAATGAATTCTGTTGAACAAGATGTTTTTTGAATGGTGTGTACTACAGTATCACATTCATTTTACACTACGTTCAAAATTAACGTCTTATTCAACTGAATTCATCTATTTTCTCGTATTCGTTCACATGCCACGCGGCATTCACAAGCCGTTGACGTCATAAAACATAAACGTTTGGCTGCCTTCCAGACAACCTTTTTTCTTCCGGAAAAGACACTCTACTGATTTTGGTAGTATTACTTTAAGAATATTTAGCAAGAGGAATCTCTCAACCTTAATATAATTAATAATGCTATGGTGTATCATGAATTTCTAATTTGAAATAAATTTGGAAAAGGAATGTTTACATGCTACGACTTACCTTCTGACTTCTTCCTGTCGCCACGCAGCTTCTTGCTTCTTCCAGTAGATTTCTTGTTCCCACTTTCGCCTCGATTTGTCGTCCATCAGTGGTTTATGCTGTTGTGGCCTGCCTTTTGCAGGTTTAGTGTCCACAACATAATCTGGTTGAACCTTTTTCTATGAAGAGCACAACAGGTAAATTTTTACAACTGTCTGACATTCGAGCGAGTACAGTTCAAGACAAAGAAGGAAGTGTCATTGAAACTTAAAGGGAAAGTGTATGTGACATGTGCGAGGAGTGGAATGGTCTATGGAAGTGAGACATGAGCCACGAATGTAGAGTAGAGTGCAAGATTGGAGAGAACAGAGATGAGGATGATATGATGGATGTAAATCTACTTCTGATAATAGTAAAATGTACTAGGACATCCGAAGGGGGGAGGGGGTCAACTTCACATTTCCTCCATGGGGGAGGTGTGGATGTTTTCTGGAATGACCCATTACAGAAAGATGATGGTGACTGGGTGAGAAAAAGCATGTCATGGGGTGGAAGGTGTGAGAGGAAGAGGAAGGCCAAGGACGACATGGAGTCAGGTTGTGGAGAGGGACATGAGAGAGTGTGGTTTAAAAAGGGAGGATGAGATGAGAGAGAGAGAGAGAGAGAGAGAGAGAGAGAGAGAGAGAGAGAGAGAGAGAGAGAGAGAGAGAGAGAGAGAGAGAGAGAGAGAAAGAGAGAGAGAGAGATTGATTGATTGATTGATTCACCTTTATTTGAATACGGTAATTTCGATAAGTTACATATTAAACTTCTTTCCATGAAAGCCGTATTATTAAAAATATAAAAATTACTATCTAACAGTAATTATTTAACCTAACTAAATACAACATAGTAAATATTTTTACAATTTTGGATTTTATTGAGAAAAAGAAAAAAAGAAAAAATTAAAAAATAAAGAATTGATTTAGTTGGCTATTTCCGTGTATGCAGATAGTTTATTTTTGAACTGATATTTATTCCGCAAGACTTTAAGCTCATTTGGCAGTGAATTCCAGAGTTTTGCACCTCTATAGGAAAAACTTTTCTTACAATATTCTGTTTTTGGGATACGAGTAATAATTAAATTATTTTCACTTTCTCTTAACCTTTGCCTGTATGAGTTGATTTCATCATTTTTCATAAACATTTGGCTAAGATAGTCCGGTACAGTGCCACTAATGATATTATTCATTATAACACATCCGTTTACTTCTTCTAACAGACAGCTGATCCCAGTTTAATTGATTTAAAATATCGCTTGACCTGATATCATATCCTTGAAAAGTAATAATGCGAGCCGCACGATTTTGCAGTTTTTGTAATTTGCTAGAAAGGCCCTTATTCAAATTTGCCCATACGGCATCACAATAATCAAATGGCAGGATAAGTGAGCTGTAGATGACCAACAATATGTTCTTTGGGGGAGGGAGGGAGGGAGGGAGGGAGGGAGGGAGGGAGGGAGGGAGGGAGGGAGGGAGAGAGAGAGAGAGAGAGAGAGAGAGGGAGGGAGAGAGAGAGAGAGAGAGAGAGAGAGAGAGAGAGAGAGAGAGAGAGAGAGGGAGAGAGAGAAGGAAAATGCTGTGGGGAGCCACTGGCTAACCCCTGTGTAACTGGGGGAAATGGCTGTAAATCTCACAAATCTTACCTTATAAGATAACTTGTGTCTTCTACCACTCAAATGAGCCTCTCTGGCGAGTTGATCATTGAATTTACAGTCACACAATTTACATTCAAACCCAACAACCTTGCCAGCATCACTTTTGACCTCCTCAACATAGTCTTCCCCTGGGATAACAAGAAATTTTTTTTAAATAAAACATATAACACTTAAACAATAACACTTTCACAGTGAAGTATTTTAGAAAAGCTTACCAACAAACTTAGTTTCTTTGCTTTCTGCTGTTTCTTTCTTTTCACCTTCTTGTGGTGTTGTTGTTGGGGTGGTTGGTGTACTGCTGTTTGCTTGTGGAGTGCCTTCAGTGGAAGTGTTAGATGTATTCAAAGTTTGTCCACCAATAAATGTTATCTTGGGAGCTGTTGGCTTCCTGTTTCTTCTTGGTTGGTTTTTGAAGACTTTTGGGGTTTGTTCCTTTGGTGGGTCATCTTTCTTTTTCTCCTTGTCTTGTACTTCAGCTGAGGGAATGTCAGGAATTGGCTTGCCAAGTTTCGTGTGAAGTTTAACCGTCTAAAAGAACAGTATTATTTTACTCTAAAGTCAAACAGTTTTGCTTTTTACTCAGGCTACATATGGAAGGCTGAGTCTAGATTTTGGCTTGTTTTTCCCCTCCCTTTTTGGGTGTCACAGTCTTGCATTTTTGCACTTTTTACTTCCACTAATATTCAGTGAGTTGTTAGCCGTATGACTGAGTAGATCAAGTGAGGCTGTGAAGCATGTTGTGTAAGTTCTTTGCTCCTTTCGCTTTTGGAGTTGGACAAAAAGTTGAACAGCTTTGCCTTTTGATCAAGGTGTTCTTGTACATTGTTGATTCTGAAAGTGACAGATGTGGCTGACAACTGTTGTGATTTCACCAGTGTGAAATATGCACCACATTCAGCCTTCAATTCAGGCTCAGTGTATTGTGGAGTTTCTCACTGGCTGAGTTTACGAAAGAAGTGAGAAACGTGTTTCTCACACTGGGGAGCCTAGGGTGAATTAGTATTTAACATCACGTGTTAAATGTTTGGCATCTTTTTGTTCTTTGCCACCATCATGCCCACCCACCCTCCCAGATTGGCACTGCTGCATGTAAATAGTAGAGTATAGCTTGATTTTGTTTGTGATTCAGATTGACTGTAAATTTTGCAATAAAGGCACTGCACTGCTCTTACGGTGGTAGATCAACACAGCAACCCAGTGTGAGAATGCCAGTAGCCTAAGTGAACACTGGACTCAGGTGTCATGTTAAAAAGAGGTTCCTCTAATTGTAATGTTAGGAGCAGTAGAACTGCAATACCAGTTGTTTGAAATTTGATCATGTTCCCTCAGATTAAATCAGTTATTTATTTTCCTCCATAATGGGATTCAGGAAAGATGTATCATCACTGGAAACATGACTTTAGACAATGGTTAACTTTTTTTTTGCCTGAGCTGACCAAAAACAGTCCCTTTTTTTCTATTTTAAGTGAAAAGTTGGTGAACTTACAATATTTTTAGTAATGAAATATTTTGTAATTAAAAATATCAGCAGTTCACTCCACCCACAAACACTGCCTATCTACATTCTCAGGGGTCAAATTTTATATTTTATACCCTAGGCCATTGATGGCCTAGGTAGGTCCACCAATCCAAGGCCAATTTTGTTTTAGTTAGGCCATTATTGACCTACAGTAGCTAGATCCTTCAAGTTTTTGAGTTTCGGGGGCCATATGGTTTAATATTTGTACAACGGCGATGGGTGCTGGAATTCAACCAATGTGTAACTGCTAGTTGAGAATCGTACTTGTGAGGGGGAGGTACATCAGAACACATGTGCATTAATTTACCAATAGTTTCGGTACCAAGTGAAAGTCGCCAGTCACCCAGGATATGTTTAAGTAATGACAAACACCGTTCAACATGGGTGCTGCCTACGGGAAACACGTATCTGCAGAATGTGCATGATATTGGTGAATTCACTGGTTGATTTGCCCTCCGTTTCAAGGAGCTTTTATCAACGTCACACCTGTTTTTCTTCAGGGTTTCACTGAGGTGATCAGCCAGTGACAAAATCTCACTGTTTCCATGATCAGCGAGAGTGGAACTGTCATGCCGTGGCCATAGCTGACAGTTTAAAACTACACCACTTTTAGACACAACTGGATCAGCCTCTATGTTTGCGTAACAGCATTCTATGCACGCAATAACAGACATGATAAATTTAGGCCTCTCGGGGTCAAAACGAGTTACAGAATGTCAGACAAAATGTTGGGGGGAAAATATTAAAACTATAAAGTGATCTTCAGACATTAGGAGATATTATATGAACATCTGCTGATATATGTATGGTGGTCAACCCAAGACCAAAAGTGGCCTTGGGTTGCCTTGTGACCATAGGCCATTTTCCGTTCACCGTCGCCCATGGCCTCAGTGAAATTTGACCCCTGCATTCTACATTATTATTTTACTTTAGCTAATGTCATGCAACTTTACATCAAAGAGAGAACCCTCAGTCACACTACGAAAGCCTGTTACTACAAATAAAACTAAATTATACCTATAAACAGCATTTCATTAGTGTTAATGGAAAAATAACTTACCTTAAGATGCTTTGCTCCTTTTAAATGTGCATTAAAAGCTTCAGTTCCAGTGCAAATGACATCACATAAGCTGCACTTATATCCATCTGCTCCTGCTTCCATTTGCTTAGCAGCTGCCTCTTTCTTCTTATGTTTCTGACCTTCCAAATGTTCCTTGTATGTCTAAACACAATTAAAAAATATTTTTAAAACTATATCATTACAAAAAAAATATTTAAAAAATTACAAAACCAATTGAATTTTTCTATCACCTTAAAAATGCCCTGTTTAGAAATCTGGGTTACTGCTTGCCTTTTTTGAAAAAAACAAACCAGGTGACAATGTATTTGGGAAAAGTGACAAGTGATTCACCTTAGCAACAACCAACTCAAAAAACGAAGAGTTACATGTAAGCAATCCTTTCATATGCATGTGCTTATCAATTTTATAGTTAAACCTAATGTTCTTTTGCATGCGACTTTGCAATATTGATACACAACATTGCAATTTTGATTTGCAGATTCAATCAGCAACTTGCAAATGCTTTATCACGATTCCTCGATGGGCTGCTTAAAATATTGGTTTTAAACATCGAACAACACATAAATGTGATGTCATACCTGAAGGTAATGGCTCTAATTTTATATAGAATTTCACATTATCCAAAGTTTGGCATTTAAAATGATTTTTTTAGGGCAACCCACTGAGAAATCTTGATAAAGAATTTGCTGATTGAAGATTGAATCCATCAATCAAAATTGCAAAGTTGCGTATCAATATTGCAAAGTCATATACAAGAGAACATCCAGTTTGACTGTAAATGATTAAGTTTTTTACTCCAACCAAAAATTTTCCCCAAATCTATAAATTTTACTAAATTATTCATGAAATAAATAATTGATGACTGCAAAAAGAAGAAATAGGTGTTGGAAGGTTTACTTTGGATGCAAAATCTGTTTTACAAAGAGAAGTAGCTTGGTATATGAAATTTGGTGCCAAACTCATTTCACATTGGTAAAGTCAGGCAGCTAGCGTCATAAACGGGTCCTTGGGTGTCGAAAAGTGAAAGCGGGAGACATTTTTGATAGTTTTAAACATATTTACCTGTGGGCCAGCACAACTAATTTTACAGACATCACAGTAATGCAATTGCTGTTGTTTTGGCGGCACTTTCTGCCTTGGTTGTGCTGATTTATTGCCGCTGTTGTTGTTGTTATTTCGATTCCACTTCGGGCGCGGGTGTTGCTGTTGTTGGAAGTAAGAAGAGGCGGCATTGTAAACGGCAGCATCATATCCTTGTGTCTGTTGGTAGTTATTCACGCCGCCACCTGAGCCAGACCAATTCGAAGAAGACGAGTAAGAGCTTGTGTTTTGGTTGTAGTTTGAATTCTGGTGCTTCCCGGTCGAATAAGGGTAGGAAACATTGCCGGAAACAGAACTAGCGGTTTGGTTTTTCGAAACACTGGCACCGGTGCTTTGAAGTTGAGCAGTTGGCGTTGACTGGCTTGAATAATGGCTTTGACTTGAATACATGGATTTATTCGTGGCTGGTGTGCTCGAACCATAACCGTAGCCTTGTTGGGTCGGTGTTGAGTGTTGTTGGCCGTAATAACTGCTGCTTTTCGAGGCGTCGTACGAAGCTGAACCGGTGGCATCAGTTCGTTCGTAGTAGGAACTCGGCGTTTGATTTGAATAGGCCGTGTGGCCGGTTGTTTGGTAACTCTGAGTCGGATGTGTAGTTGTGTCTTGTACTCGAGCTGTGTAGCCGTACGAACTACCGGATAAAGCCGTTTGTGGATAGCTTGAAGCGGCTGAAGGAGCGTATTGAGTTGACTGTGGAATGGGTCGCGTTTGAACTTGTTGCGTGGTTTGAGAAGCGTACGGAACAGCAGCTGGGGTTGTAGCTTGTGTCCCGTAGCCAGCCGTGGTTTGGGCAACATATGCACTTTGGGCCACTTGTGGACTCTGCATTTGACTGCCATAAACCTGCGATGGCTGAACGCCAGAGGAATAACCGTAATAATTACTGTTCGCAGCCATCTTCTTCCCTCTTCTTTCACAACTCACAACCTCCTCGTGCTCGTGAGAACACCACAAAGAATTCTGGGATACATATCCATTCGTCATTCCGGACCTTTACCGACACATTCCGAAATTCAACGAATGATTTTTCACTTTTTGCGTTTTTAACTTAACACGTATTGCGTTTTTGACTTACATGTATTTTCTTTTTTCTTTTTTGGTTTAATTTTAATTTTCTTTTGGAAATTCTTAAGTTTTTTAGTCAAAAATAGTTTTTGTTTATATATATTTTTATTTCAGTAAATTAATAATTACACAAAAATTCAAAAAATTAAACTTTAAATTAAACTATAAATAAATAACTAAAAAGTTATGAAAATGACATAATTTATGTAACAGGATGAACTAACTTAATTAAAAACATTATTTTTAATTTTCTCTTTCCCAAGATTTCAGAAACTTTTTTTTTATTTAAAATCAAAATATGTCAGTTTCTTACATTCTTTAGCCTGTGACCATAGGCGTAGTTTTGTTTTCATCTAGGGGGGTTGAAGTGCTGAACAGGGCCTTACTAAGAATTTTCTCGGGCATGCCCCCCCCGAAATTTCCGAAATGTAGAGTCTTGGAAATGCCATTTCCTGCATTCTGAGGGGTGATTTTTAAGAACACTGAAGGTCATGAAATGTCATAAAAACTAGTTAAAATACAACACATTTCAACAATTTTTCGATTTTGTGTTTACTGGGTTGACTTATCACTGTATATGGGTGCTTTTGACTGACAGGAATGAGGCTGTAACAGTTACTTTAGCCCAACGAGTAACCTATAATTATTTGTGAATTGTGATTGATGTCGACAGATGAGTCAGTTGCTGCAAAATTTCTGGGGGGGCCCCATTGAGATTTCTCCGGGGGCTAAAGCCCCTCAGACCACCCCTCCCCCCCCCCTCCATACTCTACGTCTATGCCTGTAACTTTTAATATTCTAAAATAAACCTTTAAATTTATTTGCCAAATTAATTTTAAACTTCATAGATATAGTTGTCTGAGATATAATTTGGAAAATAGACTTTATATTTGATTCCAGTTTTACTCACAAATTACTTTTTTTAATACAAATTAAAGCTTATTTAATTACATATCCTAACTTACAAAATTCAGGTATCATTTTGTTTCTAATAAATTACAGTAATCATTTGTCAAAATTGGTTGTCATTTATCTACACACAACACAACTTTTTATCTAGCAAATAAAACGTTTTCCCTCTGACTTTAACCAAAAAAATGGGATTATTAATTGACCCAACCCCAAAAAAGCCCAAACCTTAACCAGCAATGAGTTTGCTGCCTAGCTTATACAGCAATAACCTAACCAGGAAATTTGTTAGCAACCAGTCCAGATTCAATTTTTATATCTACCCCACAACTAATATACATGTACATTAAATGATGATTATCTGATGCATTTGTGTCTCAGGTTCGGCTCGTGTCTGTATACCCCAATACAGAATGGCCACTCATTCTGTAAATTACTTCTAAAACAATCTATTTTGGTAAGTTCATTGGTGTAGTAATTTTTCTAAAAAAAAACGTTGTCTAAATTGAGAAAATCAAAGTTAAAGTTTATGTAAATCAAGAGGAATCTATATCACAACCCTCATTAAACATGGATTTTTTTTGTTTTCTCATGAATTATTAATGAGTTTTAGAAATATAATTGCATAATTATATTCTTTACTAAACTAGAAATCTGCATAGGGCCACCACAGCATTTTTGGCAAATAAATCTCAGTACATTAATCTCTAATAATAATCTATGTGTTAATCTATCATCTATTAATCTCTCTTTTATTAATCTCTCTATATTTTTCTAGTATATTTTACTTTCTTCCATTAGTCAAGTCCTCTCTTTGATGAGTTCATCTGATAAAGTAAAATGGTCTGGTGTAAGATAAAGAAAAATCATATGGCCATTCTTGGCCAGCTCAGGCAGTTCTTATTGATTTTATTATGTACATGTATAATTGTATGTTGTATACATATGTTTCATTTAAAAAAAATCTTGTCAAAATTTTCGAATCAGCTACAAATCTTTAAGACAACACTCACAAACTTAATTCTTGTTTATGTATGAATAATCAGGTGATCTGTTTGAATTTTTTCAACTTAAATTGTTGTGTGTCAATTTTAAGTTGATGTCACTCCATGGACTAACTGTACAAGGTCAGACATTTAAAGTACAATAAATCAGTTAGTGTTACATTGTATTTAATCCATTTTCCAATCTTTATGACTTTAACATTCTGTTGTTTGTTTCCTGCAAACATTTCCTGCCATTGCCCAGCTGGTAAATAGACTTCCTTCTGCTTTTGACCTTCTTCCAAAACTGGTGCAACCAGATAATGATCACCTAGCATAAACTGTGAATCAATCACAAGGGCTTCAGGGTCAGTAGGAGCAACCCACCACATCGGTCTAATTACAGGAGCCCCGGTTTTCGTTACATTGTGAAAAGTTTCCAAAATAATTGGATTTAGCGTTGAACGCAACTTTAACAAAGCCCGAGTAATTCGTATGGTATCTTTGTCGTACTCCCAAGGAACTTTCAAAAACTGAATCCCAGGTAAAAAGATACTAGCTTGAAGCCATCTTATGTAAAGTTCTCTTTCAGGATTACCCGGACTTCCTCCAATGACTGAAGGTAATACATATGGGTATCCTATGATTCCAAAAGTCAACACGGTTGGGATAAGTGATTTTAAACCATCCCAGGTACAATCCTTGTTATTCATTTTGACAAAAATTGGCAATAATTGGCTCCTGTATCCCACATTAATATTCACACCTTTGAATTCAGCTGCAAACTTTGCATATTCTAAAGAAAATTGGCCAGGATCCATGCTTTGATTATGAAACTGATAACAAAATGGAAGATGGCTTACATCACCACCGTGAAATGCGAATGACGAGAAACCAAATTTTTGTAGAAATGCTTCCAATTGTGTCTTGAACCAAGCTTTATTCTTCCAGTGAGTCATATCTACACATGCAGCGAGATCATTATTTGATTTTATAAGTCCTGGAACCCTTCCACCACAATCTTGTAGAAGATACCCTCCTCGACTTGCTGGATAAAATTCTTTTGAACCTATTTTAATTTCTGGGTGGACACTCAGTGAAACATTGCAACCATATGACACCAGTTTATTTATCATTTCTTTTGATTGGGGAAATTTAGCTGGATCAAAATTATAATTCTCGTGCGGCTTAGAATATTCGCCTTCAATTAGAACATGACTACAAGAGTATCCAAAAAGTTTAATACCTTCACCTAGTTTCTCGACTTCCGTTTGAGAAAAATTCTCACCAGTTATCCATAAGGGGTATTTAATAATCTCAACATCCGGGATTTCTTTTGGGGTCCCAATGTAATCACGAATGACTTTCAAGTGTAGATTTTTTGCATTGTTTCCAGATAAAATTCTGTAGATAAGTTTTGAGACTGCGGGAGTAAGGTAACCACTTGTGTTCGATGTCAAACAGAGTTTCTGATTGCCACTTGCATTAATGCTAACATGTAAGGGGACAGTCGCATCGACAAGTATAGCGACCCCACGGGAGCTAAGCCAGTAACGTTCCAATACTGAACTGAAAGCAACAGACCCATTTTTCAAGTGCTTTGGACTGTGAGGGACATACTCATTGAAATTCACACTGATTTTCTCTAAAGGCCATTTTTGTGCAAGCAGTTCACTTCCACCATACCAATGAGCGTTCTTCAATGAAAAACAATCCGAAAACACAATAGACGTTTTCTGAGAACTTGTCCAATTCACAACCAAAGAGAATTCGGATTCCTGTGTAAGTGTTAACGAAATTCCATCCCCAGTACTGTACTTGTAACTTGAGCTTGCCTTTGTGTGTTTCGCAGTCAAACTCGAGTGAACTCCAAGACCAATTTCTCCGAAAAGGACAAACTTATCGGCCGTGTTCTTCACCTCAATCTTCTTGTCTTGATCAAGCTTAAACCTTGCTTTTCCCAAATAAGTGTAGCCGTGCTCGTTGGATTTCAACGTGAAAGCACAAATAATGACAACGATAATAGCAACACCAATTGTACCAATGACAACTTGCAAGACGCGTCTACGTACAAGTGATCGTGTTTCCCAAGCAAATAAACCCCGTGTTGGTTCTTCAGTTGATTTAATTCCATCTTCCTTTATTGAAAGAGTGTCTGCATCTCGTTCGTTTCCATAAAATAATGTCGCTTCTTCAGTGCCAGGGACGTGACTACGAGTGAATGCAACAGCCATTGCTGTAGACTGTGGTCTGCACAAAATTAGCTGGGGTGGGTGTGGGGGTGACTTCGTTGCCAAAAAACCGGGGGTTTTACAATCTTTTGCTTTTATCCGGGGGACTCAGGCCTTTTTCCGTTGGAATTTACAGGCTGATCAAGCCTGCATTGTCAGATTTAGTAAATCAACCAGTGGCTTGGTTGTCCAAAGCCTCTCTGATACCATATACAAGTCACCATAGCATCCTGGTACATAACACTTTTGGCAGTCAGGATGGTTATGCTAATGGTGACAATTAAAATGCACAAGAAAACACACACAGTGCCAATGCATGTTGGACTTGGATTACATATGTACCATATTTGCTGTGGTCTTGTGACATTACTTTTTCATTTTTTACATGCTGTGACCATGCAACATAATATGCCCAGGTGTTTATGATTTGTGGGCACTTGCCATACCAAGATGCCAAGTAGCAATAAGTGCTTGGGTATGTACAAAGCTGTACTGTGATGCCATCTGCAGACTGACACAGAAAAACACTGCATAGAAGTCATGCTTTCTTTAATGCTTGGGTAAATATGCAGTATTACACGATCATATATGTATAACAGTAATTTTCACAATTACTGGTATAGTTTTAAGACAGCAAACCGCAGACCTGCCAACTCTCATGGTTTAACCGTGAGACTCCTGGTATCAGACAACTTCTCCCCAAGTGAGAATTCTCAAAAATGCAAATAGAAATACTCTGAAAAATTAAAATAAAACATAAACTAAAGAAAAGCATCAATAGCACTTCGGCCAAGGCACAGAGCACCTGAATACAGACTTAATCATTATCAGCAATGCCTGCAATGCTGGACACTGTTTGGTCAGTCAAAATCAAAATGGTGCAATTAAGTGGCAACGAAGATCACATGCAGCAATCTCCAGGTTTGGCTGTCAATCTCCAGGTTTTTTATCATTATATTTTAAAATCTCCAGATTTAGTGTTTGGAAAAGTTGGCAGGTCTGAAACCATGCAGTGTAACTAAAAACTCAACTGCAATTAAATACAATTAATATAGTAATACCATGATCGCCAGTCGGATTCTTTTGTTCTCCGAGGGAGTGTACATCTTGTATTTCCCTCATCGCTCATGCAAGAGGGAAGTTTATCCTTTGTTTTCTAATTTTCCCATGCATGTTGATGAGGGAAAATTGGAAGACAAAGAAATCTTTTAATTTTCCCGTGCATGTTCATTGTTGATGAGGGAAAATTAGAAGACAAAGAAATCCTTTGTCTTTTTCTAAATTTCCTGCTTGCATATATTTTCCCTCATCAACATGTACGGGAAAATTAGATGCAACTTCTCTGATCAACTGTGTAACATGACTTGATGGCAATTAGCGATTAAATTTCCCCTTTGCCTTGGGAAGATTTGTAAAACTTTCACAAATCGTCCTTCGGCGGTGGGGAAATTTAATCACTAATTTCCCTCAAGTCATGTTATTACTTATAAATATATGTATAGTCTGTATATAAATAAAGCAGCTAAAATATTATCATATTATACATCTAATAATTATAGCAAATCTAGTTCTTACAAAGCAAGCATTCAAAATAAACCACTGTTCTTAAATCAACGTCAAATGTAATCCATCGTCCAACATCAATCTCATGCTTGACACCTTTTCCAAACATCTCTCTCCACACACCCTTTGGCAAATAAACATCATGTACTGTCCTTCCCTCCCACAGTACTGGCGCAACAAGGTAAATATCACCAAGCATAAATTGTGCATGTAAAGTATATGTTGCAGGATCATCGGGAGAAATCCACCACATTGGACGAATCATAGGAGCACCTGTTTCAACACTTTGTTCGGCAATTGTTACAATGTTTTCAAACAGCATCGAACGAATATCTAAGATCTCTGCAGATACGTGAACAACCGTCTCATCTTTTTCGTAGTCCCAAGGATAAGTAATAAACTCCATCACAGGAAAAAACACACTGAACTGCATCCATCTAATGTAAAGTTCTTTTGCGGGTTTTGTATCACCAATAGGACGTCCACCAATTGGACCAATGGTGACAAATGGGTAGCCTACAAGGCCAACACTTAGCACCATTGGTATCAATGACCTTAACCCCATTTCACGTCCCCATTCTGAATTACGATCTGCAAGTTTTATCACTAACGGCAGGGACTGGCTCTTGTATCCAACTTTTATGTCCAAGCCCTTACCAACATTAGCTGCAATCTTTGCGTAATTATGCACAATCATGCCTGGGCTTTGATCTTTATTTAGTCCATATTTATCTACAGGAAATTGTATTTCCCCACAACAAAACCTTATGGTGTCAATATTGTATCTCTCTTTAAATTTTTTCACTTTATCTATAAACCAACGCATTGCATCGTTATTTGCAAGATCAAGAGAGTGACTTCCTGGTTTATTAACCAAAAACTTCTGTGGTACATTTTTGTAGTCACTCAAACTAGCGCTAAACGAGGTATCAACAGTGACCAGGACATTCATCTTTTTGGATTGTATTCCCTTAATAAGCGTCTTAGGGACAGGAAAGGTTTTTTTATTGAACTCCAAGCTATACCGATAACCAAGGTCTATGTGACCACAGGCAAACTGTCTGATTGCAACACCCCGAAAAAACTGCTCAAGTTTTCTCTGGTTATTGCTGTTAGATTTATGTGAACAAATAGGATACCGCATTGTTGACTTGCTTACAGTTTCAGATGGTTTTTCAAAAAACTTTGAAGCCATGTATGTATGTGTTGATTTTACATTATTTCCAAAGCATAATCGGTAAGTCAAATGAACAGGTTTCTGGTGAGTTGGGTAACCTTGAGTGTCGGCCTTCAGACACAGCTTTCCATCACCATTAGCATTCACACTTACATGAAGTGGAACAATGCTATCGACATGAATTGCCACACCGCTTGAGCTTAACCAATAAGGTTCAACAACAGCACTGTAATGCTGTCTTGTTTTTTCTGAACCAGAATAAGTTTTTGGATAAAATGGACCCATATTAATCGATGCCTTGTTTGTCGGATACGATGCAATATTCATTTCCCCACCACCATACCACACAGATTTCCCCAAGGTGAAACAATCCATTGGTGTAAATGGATCTTCAGATATAGTATCCCAATCGACCAATAAACAATTCTTGATTCCTTTAGTAATACTCAGTATAACATGGTCCCCCCATGTGTAGTGTAGGCCATCTTTTGTCGACTCCTCTGGCGCTGAATAACCTGGATCTATCTTAACACCCAAATCTCCTTGTAAGATTAGTTCTCCTTTAAGATTTCGGACTTGAATTTGTCTTGTATTTGAGTCAAACCTAAACAAACCCCGATCCTTGCTCGAGTTCTGAGCTCGCTTACGTCTTTGTATTGAAGATAAAATAAATAGAACAGCGAGAAATATTATCAAAAGCCAAGTGTAAGAACGATATCTGTAATAAAACGAACGCATATCTATAAAAAGTAACCTGTTTTCAAACAAATTCTTTCCAAACAAATTCTTTTGCAACTTCTCGATTCACTTGAATTAATTGCTTACAAAAAATGTTGCTGACCAGCAGAGTCGACCCAGACCTCTTGTGTTTTCATCCACTGATTTCATGTCCCCCCCGGTTTGTTTGTTTGTCTGTTCGTTTCAAAATTACAAATATGGCTGAAATTCGAAAATTTTATAAAAATCTGACAGCATGATTCTCCACATACTTCTCCACATAAAAAGCAAAAAAAAAAAGAGTTGATCAGAAATATATATAATTGAATTAGGATTATATATATATATTACAAGTATATATAATTGTATATATACTTAATTAATATGTAGTCTTAATATCTTAATTATATCCTTAGTGTGTAATAATTGAATGTAGTTATGTATGATAGACGTGTAAATAGTAAAACTCTAATTATTTTAATCTTGTTATAGGGCCTAGATGAAAATTACGCTTGTAATTCTAGTTACCCTGGTTAATCATTCTGTATTACCCTATGCAAATTTTCAATATACACATAAACTAGCTGAATTAAATAATAAAAAAAAACATAATGGGACTTCACAGTTCTGTGGTTTATAAAACAGAGCAATTATGGACCTTGCAAATATTTTTTGCATAATGACACAAGTGCAATCAAGCATTTTATTTATAGGCGTGTAGGTCCGATCAAGCATTTTATCCCATCAATTCGTAGGTCTGGTGAGCTATTCTAGTTAGTGGAATTCACTCTCCTCCTATAAACATTCCCTGATAACCCACAGGGTAGGACCCCCTCCTGGAAAAGTGGGAGAGAACGTTCTTCCAGGAGGGGGAAGCCGGAAGGACATGTGCATGCAGGCTACCCACCCATCTGTTTTTTCTGCTGTATTTTCTTCATAATTCATTAGTCATACATATTGACAAACACATATAATTAATGTAAAAGTTACAATTACATAAGATTATAGACTCAGTTCATTAGAAAGTTATACTAGATTGATACAAAATTACTAACATTATACTAGTTACTAGTTACAGTTATGTATTTTTTTCAGCTGTCTTTTCTTCATAATTCATTAGTCATACATATTGACAAAATTATATAAATAATGTAAAAGTTATGATTATATCATTTAAACTCCAGTTCAATGAAAATGTTATACTAAATCAGTTTATATACTTGGTAATAGTGCAAAGTTTCATTTCAAAATTCTCAAAAACAAAGTTGTATTTTACGTGTGAAGTTTGTATTTTAGAGCACTGCCATTAAATTGGCTGTGTTTGAGAAGAACGAGTCAAGGAGAACTTATGACCTCATAGATTCAACAAAAACAAGATTATTGTTGTTGTCAACAAAAGGGTCATTGTTCTTATTGAGTCTATGATGTCATAAGCTTCTTTGACTCGTTCTCCAAAATACAAACTTCATGCATAAAATACCACCTTTTCTTCAATGAATTTTGAAATGAAACTTTGCAATCTTACTAACTATCATTATTATCCTCCTTAAGTTTATGCAAAAACATTGCCAACAATGTTTTGTATTTTCATAATTCATTACAGCCACACATATTGACAAAAACATAAAAATTATGATTACATAAAGCTATTTAAATAAGCTCCAGTTCATTGGAAATGTTATTCATTATCCTTGATTCCCCATCCCGTAGCTACAGTATTTAATAAATATTCAGCAGAGACATTTTTAAAGTAGAAAACATCATACAAGGTCACATTATTATAGAAAACTGATCCTCCTTCGTTCATTGTATGAACAACCATTTTGCCAAACTGTTCCATCCATTTTCCTTCAGGTAAATATACAGTCATATTAGATGCCCCAGGCTCTGTAACGGGGGCTACAAGATATTCATCCATGACCATAAATTGTTGGTTGTTTGTGAGAGCTTTTGTATCATTTGGAGCAATCCACCATAATGGACGTATTATAGGTTCACCTGTCTTCACTGCATTTGATACGCCTTCAAGCAGTGTAGGAAATATAGCTTCTCGGATCTTCATCATGTTGTGTGCAATATTAATAGCATCGGTGTCAAAGTCCCATGGGGCATGGGAGAACTGCATTGCAGGAAGAAAGGCATTTAATTGAAGCCATCGAACAAACAGTTCCTTGTCAGGATCACCATTGCCACCAATCATGTCTGGAAGAATAAATGGATAACCGAGAATACCAAAAGTCAAGACAGTTGGCACGACAGACTGCAAACCCATTGTACCTGACCATGTTGCATCCCTATCGAGAAACCTGACAAACACAGGTAGATCTTGACTATTATCACCAACACGCACTTCAACCATATTATTGATTTCCGAGGCTAGAGTTGCATATGCAACAGAGTAGTTAGATGGTATCAGACTACTGTCATTTAATTGATAACGATAAGGAAGGTAGGAAACAGATCCAGCATCAAACTTGAATGAATCAATACCATAAGCCTTTGAAAAGTTTTTCAGTCGACCCAAATACCAGTTATATGCAGCAGGATTAGTGAAGTCTACAGCAGCACCAATTCCATTCCACCAGAACAAAAATTCCGCTGTTTCACCATCTGGTCCCACCACAAAATAACGTTTAGCTTTGCCTTCGTCGTAAGCTTTTGAATTTGCATTTGCAAAAGGGTGAACCCAGGCAGTAACTCGGCAACCAGATTTGTGAATTTTTTCAATCATATCTGTTGCATTGGGA
>OZ036000.1:2214386-2236886 GCA_964035015.1 Corallium rubrum
GGGTTGTTTTGCTATTTTACGCTCAAAAACATGCTTATTCTCACAGAAAATTTGGCATTGGGAGCCTTATTTCGGAAAGCCATTTTTCAGGAAAAATCCTCGATTCTTACGAAAATTCACGCGACAAGTGTGAACATGGCTCTTTCGTTTCCGCCATGAGTTTGGCCGCGTAGTCGGTTTGGGTTCTTGGGAAGACTTGGGAGAGGTTGGAAACGAGAAGGTCTAGCAACATTCGCAAAAAGGTCCTGCCCAGAATCGTTCTGGCCTTCGAGTATTCCTGGGATCTAGCGTAGCGACAGTAAAAAGCATAAGGATGTCTGCGAAGATTTTACCAAAGATCTTGGCGATCGAAAGAAGGAAATTATGGAATATATTCCAATTGGAGCTCGAAATGAAAATTTAACTGTTTAACTTTCAACTTTTGGCGGTTGCAGAAGGAAAGCTAGTGATAAGAAGCTAGGACAGTGAACCTTCGTCGATCAGAGGTGAATGGGCTTATTATTTTTTTGCAGATGGAAATAGTAAGTGTCGGGAAACACTTAGGACGTCATAACATCACAATTCTTCCTCAATAAACAACTGAGCTGTAAAGTGAAAAGTGTTTACGAATGTTGCTAGGCCTTCCCCAGCGGGTCCGTTCGGATCACTTCCGAAACGTGTCAACCGAGGAAGACCTAGAAACTAGGCTAAGCTTTACTCTACCACAGTGACTGTATTAAATTACTAAATTGCCCCCACCCACAAGGAATACCTACCAACATACAACTCGCCTAAAGATGGAATTGCTAATTGCCAACAAAACATATCAGCCACTTTTAATAAAATAACATATTCTTCTCATCCTCCGCCCTTTATTTTATTTTAAATTAATTATACTGTAATTATATACCATGGTCCTTTTAAATTGTGGAAAGTAAAGCATAGACAAGAAGGCAATTCTTAAAGTGTCTTTGAAGCGAAAATTAAGTTTGTCTTATTTGAAAGAACACTTAAAATAATAGAGTAACATCTTTTGCAGTTTTTCGTTTCCTTGCTTCGTTCTTGAGATATTTCAGTTTATTTGATATGCAAATTAAACGTTTTAAGGTCACATGTGCATAATGAGTTATCGAAAAAGTTATATATCTTTGCTGTTATCAAACCAAATTAATTTGAATGAAGCATGTTTCACCCACAACACTAAACATGTAGATTTTCAAGCGATTATTGTATTTGATAATAGCAAAGATATACAACTTTTTCGATAACTCATTATGCACATGTGACGTTAAAATGTTTAATTTGCATATCAAACAAACTGGAATATCTCAAGAACAAAGCAAGGAAACGAAAAACTGCAAAATATGTTGCTCTATCATTTTATTTAAGTGTTCTTTCAAATAAGACAAACTTAATTTTCGTTTCTTAAGTATTTTAATCCCTAATTATAGGAACTGTTGGTAGTCCTTGACCCCAACTACAGCAGCTAGTAGCTTGATTTCAAACGCATGCAATTCTTGGTGTTCATCCGCGAACTGACACAGGGAGTTACGCACCTTGCCCGTGGCATCTGTCACGGTTGTCTTTATTCCTTTGCCAGTGCCCCATGATGACTGCTGTCGGAAAACAAGGTCACTAGGTGGTTTATGTTGACCACCACCTTGATTTGCCCAAATCTATCAGAAAGGGGGAAAAAGTGATACGTGGAATCTCCATAAATTGTATACACCTTGGAACTTTACGGGCTGCTGTTGTTTGAACTTTGAATGTACACAGTTGTATTTTTAAAGTGCCTGTGAAGCGAAAATTATTATTGTCTTAAATGAAAGAACTCTTAAAACTACAACGTAACATCTTTTGCAGATCTTCGTTTCCGTGCCTCGTTGTTGAGATATTTCAGTTTCTTTGATATGCAAATTAAACACTTTGACATCACACGTGTATGAGTTATCGGAGAAAGTTCTATATCTTTGTTATTATCAAACAAAATCACTTCGAAGCCGATCCTGTGCGTCTATTTCGCATACAGCATTAGACATACAGCTTTTTAATTGATTTCGTTTGATAATAGCAAAGATACCGAACCTTCTCTGATAACTCATTACACACGTGTGACGTCGAAGTGTTTAATTTGCATATAAAAAAAATTGAAATATCTCAACAACGAGGCACGGAAACGAATATCTGCAAAAGATGTTACTTTGTCGTTTTGAGAGTTCTTTCATTTAAGACAATAATAATTTTCGCTTCATAGGCATGTTAAAGTAATTACCGTTACTGACTGGCCTCCCTTAAGTACAAACTTCGGCGTGAATCTATAACCAATTGGTTCATTTTCATCAATGGCCCTTGATATCATCCAACCTCCCATGACTTCATCCTGCAACAACAAAAATAGTTTTCAATCGTTCACCAAAAATATATATATTATATAGATAACAACCAAAATATACTTTATATATATATTTCTAAAACCATTAATAATTTATGAGGAAAACACAAAAGAAATTAAGGTTTAATCAATGTCTGTTTACCCCGATACAGAACTGATATCAGTGTCTGTAAATGTGATACAGAACTGTTTAACAAAAGATTAGTTCTGTATCATATTTACAGACAATGATATCAGTTCTGTAGCAAGTGTACAGACACTTCGCATTCACTTACAAGATGAAGATGCAAACACCTACATTTGTTGAATAACAAATGATTTTGTTGAATAATAAATGATGATCAGAACGGCTATTTATGGCACGTCACTTAGAATATAAAATGTGGGACTAATACCAAATCAAAGCGCATGCTCACATCACTAATTTAATAATCGTGGCCTACTAAACCTTACTTCGAAGGTTTATCTGCTCTTAACATGATGTAGTTTTAGCTAACTTAATTGGTGTTTTAGACCCCGTTTACACGATGTCGGTCCAATTTGAAAACGGAACAAAATCATGCCGGTGTGTAAATACAGGCCAAAAACTCTTGCGTTTACACGGTGCCGGTATAATATAATGACGGATTAGCATGCGACTATTCTTTTCCAATGAGAATTGAGAAGACTTTGTGAATACTGCTGACCCGAATACTCTGTGGTCGTATATATTGTGATTACAGTCATCAAACTGTTACGGCACGGGCGTTTACACGAGTGTTCCGTTTTCATTTCACGCCGTCAAGGAACCCGTCTTCATTTTGTGCCGTTTTCATGTCATTTTTGTCCCGGTATCGTGTAAACGCGCAAGGCCTGAACGGCATGATTTTGTTCCGTTCTCAAATTGTACCGGCATCGTGTAAACGGGGTCTTAGAAGTCATTTGCAGAATTCGTGTCCGTTCTGTATCGGGATACAGGCACTCGCCTCGCCTCGTGTCTGTATACCCCCAATACAGAACATACAACAAATAAAAACACTACCTTTGTTCCACTGTTGAAAAGTCGTACAAATTTACCCTGGCTGTCAGCTTCGATAATTTGGACATTACCAGTGGCATTAGTGGTTGTGCTCGTTGTGGTGGCTTGTAAATCTTCTGTGCGCTGTCGTTTGTTTGGTCTTTTTGACTTGTACTTCTCACCAAAAACAGGAGAAGGTGGTGGGGTAATGTTTAATCTGACAGAAAGACAACAATAAACCTTTTTAAAACCTCACTGTGTCTAATAGTTCAAAAACTTGTCTGAGTGTATTTGTTTAAATCCAGGCATTGTTGCAGTCCTTTTCGTTTGACGCGTGCAATCGCACGCGCACACGCGCAAACTCAACATAATTTGTCGCACGCGTGAAAGGCCATGTTCAATTGTTCATTCACATTGCAATTGTGAAAATGTGTGAACTTTTCAGTAATGTCACAGCGTAAGGTCTCACAACGTAACGGAAAGTCTCACAACGTAACGCAAGGTGTCACAGCGTAACGCAAGGTCTCACAACGTAACGTAATGTCTCACAACGTAACGTAATGTCTCACAATGTAACGTAAGGTCTCACAATGTAACGTAATGTCTCACAATGTAACGTAATGTCTCACAATGTAACGTAATGTCTCACCAAAGTCAGTCGAGATCTGGTCTGGAAACTCGGCAAACTTCAAAGCGCCTATAATGAGCTGGGATTTTATGTTGAACCGTACCTTACACCGTGCACATCCTTTGTTTTAGGTTTATTAATATTTAAATAGCACGGTTGAGTGATTGAACTGAAACGTTGCTATTGGACAATTCCTTCATTATACTAAAATACAATGTGTTCAGTGACCGTGCACCGTGCACAAAAATGCATAAAGGCGAACAAAAAGATAGAACAAAGATTTTAGCTGAATTTCCAGACCATATCTCGATTGACTATGGTCTCACAATGTAACGTAATGTCTCACAATGTAACGCAAGGTCTCACAATGTAACGTAAGGACGGTCTCATAATGTAATGTAAAGTCTCATAATGTAACGTAAGGTCTCACAATGTAACGCAAGGTCTCACAATGTAACGTAAGGACGGTCTCATAATGTAATGTAAAGTCTCATAATGTAACGTAATGTCTCACAATGTAACGTAAGGTCTCACAATGTAACGTAAGGTCTCACAATGTAACGTAATGTCTCACAATGTAACGTAAGGTCTCACAATGTAATGTAAGGTCTCACAATGTAACGTAAGGTCTCACAATGTAACGTAATGCCTCACAATGTAATGTAAGGTCTCACAATGTAACGTAAGGTCTCACAATGGAACGCAAGGTCTCACAATGGAACGTAAGGTCTCACAACGTCACGCAAGGTGTCACAGTGTAACGTAGGTCTCACAACGTAATGTAAGGTCTCACAATGTAATGTAAAGTCTCACAATGTAATGTAAGGTTTCACAACGTAAGGTCTTGAGGTATATCGTCTTTAAGCGTAGTACTGTAACAGTTTTCACAGCGTAGTAGGTTTTACGTTTTACAACTTAACTAATACGCTAAAGCGAACGACAATGTCTTACAATGAATATCAAGCAACACAGCTTTCTTTTGCTTTTCTCTTGATCAGTTTTAATGCACGTGCGATTCACACCAACAAAATTATCTACGCGTGCGAATTACCGCACACATGCAGTTCAGCCTGGTTCCCAGGCCCTCTTTTTAACGTCGAGCGGCAGACCGAATTGTGAGAGGCCCGTCTTGGCCCCCAAACTGGCCCAAATTATACAGGCACCAAACGGCCGTTTGACGGAAAACCAAGGTAGATAACATTCATGTCGGTCAGTGCACAATTCTTTATAACATCATATAGCAAGGTTGGTCTACTGCCGAAACGTTAAAATAGCATATTTCGATTTGTATAAATGTGCTTCAACACAATCACTTCCTACGCCGAACACTACTTTATAAAGCCTCGTATGTAACAACCTTTTAACGTAATGTAAAACAAAGAAACCTACTCGTTTGCTGTCTGCTCTCAAGAAGAAGAAGAAGTTTGTTTAAGTGCCCTCGTTCATAAAGATTAAAGAATCCGAGCTCCAGCAGGATTCATGATGGATAAAGATGAACATTTCCCGCTAGTCCTCTCGCTCGATCCCTATTCTGTGACGCCACCAAATAAGTTCGAGAGAAAAGAGGACTAGGAACTAGTCTGCGTGCAGTTTACCTTCATTCTCGCACCCAGACCCTCGCGCTCCCCGCTGGCGAAGGCTCTGGGAAACTCTGGATCTCTGCGTCGGATTCCCGACGCAGCGACGTCAGGCGCATTCCAAACATTCCAAACTCCCGTGCCCAGACTCATGGTATAAACGGCTTGTCATTTCCCCTCCTTTCAAAAATGGAAATCTTTATTACGATCTCATAACCCAGAGATTCCCAGAGCCACGTCACGCATCAGCGCGTGGGTCTGGGTACGAGAATGAGTTTACCTTATGAAAGGACCGTTGTTGCCTGGGGCTGTCCCTTTGGCAAGTAAAACTTACCGCACTTCTTCGCCCTCTAATAGTTTCCTATATGCAGCCAACTCCATGTCCAGTGCTACTTTCACTCCCATCAAATTCTCGTATTGCCCTAACTGTTCTTCCATATTTTCCCGTAAAATTCTAATCTCTTCGTCTCTCAAATTGATGGTATCATTTGAACGACGTAGCTGGTCATCGAGCAAGACTTCCAACTCTTTTAATCTCTGTTGTAATGATTGGACCTTCAGGGTGAGAAAATATGTGTTAGCACAAAACCTAGCTGTACAACCCAAAAAAGACCCGAGGTCGACGTCATGGAAAACCATCTGCTTGAGATGCAACACAGCGCACAGTCTTATTAGTGCGATCTGCTGCTGTATCTAATAACTAATTAATTATTAATTATAGGTTACGTTAATTCCTCCATGACTGCCTGGAACAGGGAACACATGGCTGTACCTCTCTATCCAGATCTCCACTTTCATGTAGCCGACATCCTAGGTATCTGAAGGCTGTTGTTTACAGCAACTGAAGCAAACAACAGCCTTCAGATACCTACATAGGAATTTGGCTCCACGCGTAAAAACGCACAACTTGTTCACGGTTGTCAACAGGCGTGAACAAGTTGTTACTTGCCACAAAACTGCCTCTTGTGACATCACATCCGGTAACTTTGACAGCAAAAAAGTCCATGAAGATGAAATTTTTGGCTGACAAGATATATGATTTTGCTCAGGAAGACCCAAATATTATGAATATGTAAAATCCCCAAACGTGAGATAGGCACAAATCGCAACAAATCACAATAAATCACAACAAACTGTACCTTTGCATGAGAGACTGTGTATTCAGCACGAACGTCTTCCAGTTTATTCATAAGATCTCTATTAACATCTCTAGCATCATGAAGCTTCTTTGAGTCTTCACGGGCCTGCTCTTTCAAATCTTCATACTAAAAACAAAGTTATATAATTATTTGTACAGTACTACTGTATTTAATACAGTGATCTTTAATAGTCTTGATAGTTAAATAAAAGTAGTATGCTTAGAGTGTAGAAAACAACAATCGAAATAATATACTGTACTGTAGTAAGGTTATATATACTGCCGAAACAGAGAACGTAGGAGTCTAACGTTTCGAGTGAAGGCCCTTCATCAGAGAGAAACAGGAGTCTAATGTTTCGAGTGAAGGCCCTTCGTCAGAGAGAAATGTGGTTTCTCTCACGTTTCTAACTGACGAAGGTCCTGGCCCTTCGCTCAGAACGTTAGACTCCTACATTCTCTGTTTTGGCAGTATATCTAACCTTACTATATTTTAATAGTCTTGTGTATATTGGACAACAACAGTCAATTCTCAGTACCCAGTGACCCCTTTCATGCGATCATTAATTACCTCCAGCAGGAAGTTATATTTTTACCACTTTCTTTCTCTGTCTGTCTCTGTCTGTCTGTCTGTCTGTCTGTCTGTCTGTCTGTCTGTCTGTCTGTCTGTCTGTCTGTCTGTCTGTCTGTCTGTCTGTCTGTCTGTCTGTCTGTCTGTCTGTCTGTCTGTCTGTCTGTCTGTCTGTCTGTCTGTCTGTCTGTCTGTCTGCCTGCCTGTTGGTTTGTTTCTGTCTGTCTGTCTGTCTGTCTGTCTGTCTGTCTGTCTGTCTGTCTGCCTGCCTGCCTGCCTGCCTGCCTGTTTGTTTGTTTGTTTGTTTGTTTGTTTGTTTGTTTGTTTGTTTGTTTGTTTGTTTGTTTGTTTGTCTGTCTGTCTGTCTGTCTGTCTGTCTGTTTGTTTGTTTGTTTGTTTGTTTGTTTGTTTGTTTGTTTGTTGTTTGTTTGTTTGTTTGTTTGTTTGTTTGTTTGTTTGTTTGTTTGTTTGTTGGCTTGTTTGTTTGTCTGTCTGTTGCCAGGATATCTCAAAAACTATTGCACCAATTTTCATGAACGTTTGTGGAAGGGCTGGCCATAGACCAATGACCAAACCATTACATTTTGGTTGAATTTAGTAAAAATTTGGATGAGAAATTCATAAAAATCTGATGACAAGATTCTCTGTGTAGAAAAAATGCTTGATTGTGCTCATTATCTTTATTTTATGCAATATTTTTGCATACTTTGGTACGAGTGCAATCAAGCATTTTATTCATACATGCATGTGTTGGTCTCGTGAACTAGTCTGGTTAGCGGGATGGCTTGGTTTCTTTTTAAACATCTCCAATAATCCACTGGTGGAGGTATATGCAGTCTCTGACTGGCCTCTAGTGTAACATAATAAAAGCAGTCATTACCGTATTTTCTTAACCCGCACGGCGTATAACCCGCACAGCAACAAAAATGTCACTTTTGGAAAATAAATCAGTGTATTACCCGCACCATCGGATAATCCACAGCTGCTAATAATAGGTTTGGGCAAGAGAGCACACCAGACTGACTTGTATTTCTTCTTTGTTCGGCGTTCCTTCATTTATATTCAGCCATTTTAAATAATGCGGCATTATATCATTAGCGTATGGCAGGCGTGGGCTATGGGCTGAAGGAAACCCAAGTGCATTCCAAAAATGAAATAACCGGGCTGTAGCCCGCTCCTGCGATACGCTAATGAATATACCGCATTATTCAAAATGGTTGAATATAAATGAAGGAACACCGAACAAAGAAGAAATACAGGTCAGTCTGGCTTGCTCCCTTGGTTTGGGACCACAAAATTTTAAAAAAGTACAGTACCAGTAGTTGAAAGATGAAAGTAGAATCCGTGGTCACTGGTCTTCGTGATGGCATCATCTTAAAAACTCAACAGATTACCCGCACCACCCTATTACCCACACTAATTATGTTTCCTAGCAAAATTAAGAGATAACCTACGGGTTATCGCCCAGAAAATACAGTACAGTATTACTAATCCCAACTATAATTACACGGAGCCCATCTTGGCAGAGCATGGGCACCCTGTGGCACACTCGATTGTGGTGTGTTTAGGAAAGTAATAAAGGGATGAAACACGAATTCTTCCTTGTTTTGAACATCGTTTTAAGCGGCTATAGGTATTAAAATTGTACGACAATTGAGCGAAGTAGTTGTGATAATGATTCATTTATCAAAATATAATCAAAATGAGGCAAAATCTCACCTTTTAGCCGTGATTTTGCAGCTAAATTACATATCGTATTTTCGGGAGATGTGTTCCGCGTTGACACTTCGGATAGCTACGAAATCCTACGATAAGCTTTTCAGATAAAGCGGGAAGTCTCAGGATTATTGATTTATTGCACATTCATCTGACTCTGAGTTTCAGTCGGTTTCAGTATTCCAACAGTGGCTCCCGACGATACGAGATGTCCTGGCTACTTGCGGAACACATTCCACATTGAACATTTGGTGTTTCATCCCTTATATTTTTTTCTCTCCCTCCCCCCCCTTTCCCCCTGTTTTTTCCTCGCTTCCGGTAACCGTTTTCCGTATTTTTTTAAATCCCCTGCCACAGTCCCCCGCGCATCTTCTGAGTCCGCCACAGGTGCCCAAGTGCTGCCAAGATGGGCTCTATAATCCCATAGTTAGTAGCTCTTCAGGTGTTGCTAATTTCACCACTTACCTTAGTTAAGTAGAGTGATTGTACATCATTGGTAAGTTTTTCGTTTTCTTCATCGTAGATATCTCGTAATTCTTGCAATTTTTCTGTCATAATTCCTTCGTACTTTGACTTGTAGTCACTCTCAATTCGTACTTTCTGCTTCTCCACATGTTGAATCTGGTTTTTCATCTCTTGTAACTCCTGAAATGTAAGCAGGTTATAAACATTGTCAGTGAAGCTTCAAAAACGATCACCATTTGGTCCAGTTTTTCGGCTTTCTTGAAGAAATGCCAAACAGTACTTTGGCTCATTTTGGCAGAGAAATGTTACCAGTAACCAACAGTTTCGGACAGCATAACAAAGTATTCCAAGTTTCAACGAACGGTTACTTAAAAAGGCAAAGCTGAAAGAACACGAGTCAGAAAATATATGCGATATAACATTGAAAGTGAAAATTGGTTAATTATTCCAGTTACGCTCCGACTGTTTATGAGTCATTCATCAATTTTACTTTAGACCTGTCTTCGCAGAGGTCCACCTTCATTTGAGCCAATCAAAATTCATCTTCGTTTTGATCCGCTTATGCGTTCAAGCTCGTGCGAATCTGAATCGAAGCCTTTCTGTAATTTCCGTTCTTATATCGGAGATCATACCTGGCAATAAATGTACAGTATTTCGAAGACGCAAATCTCTTCAGTCATTTTCCCATCAATTCCGTGTGTAAATGCAACAAAAACCCGTGTAAGTATGGTTTGATTTTATTGAAATACCGATTTTTCTTTCGATTTTTCCGGTTTTCCTCCAAAAGCAACATCGGTTAAATCGGTTTTTAAAAAACATCGGGTTTTTTTGATTTATCGATTAACCACCTCACCCTAGTTGTGTAGTTAAAAATAATGTTGTCTAAGGCGAGAAAATCAAAGCTAAAGTTTATGTAAATCAGGAGAATGTTTTATCACATATAAAACCGCGATACGGTTATGATTTTTCTTTGTGTTTTCCTCATGAATTATTAATGAGTTTTTGAATGGTGTTTCCACCACTAATAAAAACAATCTCACATGTGTGATTATTTATGATAATCTCACATGTTGATTATCGTGAAACATATTGGAGTTCACTGCTCTATTTTTGCAGGGAAATAGGACTATTTTTCAGAACAATACATGAATGCTTGGAAAAACAATATTTATTTCTCATGTTGTCAGACCAAGATATCTCACTCGTTCGCTTTGCTCGCTGTGAGATATCCTAGTCAATACTCAAAATAAATTTCATATTTCCGCACATCCATGTATTATTCTCTATTTATTATATGGCACAAGTTACTTTCGTTGAAATCGTGTGTTCTCATTGGCTGAGACGTGTCACGTGCCAGTCGATTATTTTCCATAATCGACTGGTCGATTACGGATATTGTCAGCCATGTTGTTTGCAACTAAACAACGAAAGAAAACCACAAGAATTTTGTGAATTCAACAACCTGAGGACTAAATTATGTATGATTGGGACGAGAGCAATCTGGAAGCGAGTTTAGGAGTCCGAAAGCGATGACAACAAAAGCAACAACATTGAAAACAATGAGTTTATGTCACACGCTCAAGGTCACACTAAACTGACTAAAGTACGTATCATGACAAGGTATAAATGTAAGGTTTGTTGTTTCAAAATGCCATATAATAAACTTTTTATTAACCTTGCTTGCTCGGTCTTTACAGAGAAATATCAGACCTCGGTCTTTGTGTACAAACCTCGTCCTACGGGCTCAGTCTGTACCAAAAAGACCTCGGTCCGATATTTCTCTGTAAAGACCTCGCGTTCGGTTAATAAGAAGTTATTAATTGTATTATATTTATTGGTGAATTTAATACATAGAATAAAAAATAGAATATTTGGTATATTGTGAGAGTAATTATAACTTTAGTTTCACCTTGTTAAACATTTGCTGCTTGAAATTCATCTCCTCCTTGGTCGATTGCAGCTGGTTTTCAATATCTACTCGAAGTAGGATTTCTTCTTCTAAGCTGCACTTGGATGATTCTACAGCTTCTTTTAACACTGTATTCTCTTTCTCGAGTGTCTCCAGATCTCCTTCCATCCTCCTCTTATCTCGAATTGTTTTATCCAATATTTTCTCATTCTGAGTCAACCTGGTCTCAGTATGTTGGAGATTGTCCTCGCATAATGCAAGTTTCTTCGATGTATCATCGTATCTATGAAAGCAATTTGGTAAGTTCGAAATCACAACTGTACTAACTTGAGGCAGTTCACCACCTTTACTGGTGACTAGAAATAGTATTGCTACGCATGTGTAAATAGTGATCTTGTCGATTCGAAATTCTATGACTGCATCGACATAGACATTAGACTTGTAGACATTTTCTTCAGTGAATTTTGCTAAAATTTTGTAAATAAATAGTTTATAAAAAGTTCTAAAGTATATACAATTTTACAAAATTTTCATAAGACAGAAATCGATAATTTTTATAGTGAAAAATCTATCCAAAAAACCCTCTCTGATTTTGTGCATGGATATTCTCCACAACAGTATCTATCATCTCAGCAATTTTTAAAAAATTTCACAGAAGCAAACTGAAGACATGCCACTTCAATTATGCAATATTTGAAAATATACCAAAGTCCCAATTTTAGTTGGCTTTTTACCAAAAAACCTGTTCAATTATATTCTTCTTGTTAATTACAGTTGATTTCACATTACTTTACCACCATGTGTTGCGAAGTTTGTTGGGAAGTTCAGATATTCATTTGGAAGTTCGGAATTACGTTTGCCAAGGTTGAAAAATTATCCAATCAGAATGAGTTTTGATGCAAAGCTCACAATTTGATTGGATGATTTTCAACCTTGGCAACGTAATTCTGAACTTCTGAATGAATATCTGAACTTCCCAACGAACTTCGCAACACACGGCGGTAAAGTAATGTGAAATCAACTGTAATTAATTTAAAAAATTTATGGTAATAAAATATTCTTGATCTTGTTGTTGTAAAACTGCCTCTAAACTTTTGAATAGCATAGCACACTTTCAAGACATTGTCATGTACATATAGGGAGCACATGCAACCCAACCCTTGTCTCATCTCCAGCTGCGCAAAATGATATCCCCACCATGAAGGTTACCCAAGCCAGCTGATTGGGTGACCCTTACTCTTAGGGTGGTCATCCTACCCCAGCGAAGAGTCACCCTAGGACCTGTGTATACGATATGCTTTCTAGACATGCATTAGCTAGGTTACCCATCCCTTCTAGAAAGGTCATTAGTCTAACGCCATGTAAACATGCGTAAACAATAAAAGCTGGCGGCAAAATCACAGAGGAGAAAAGTCGGTTGAGCTGTGTTCTTTAAAATGGCATTTTAAAAGAAACAGTTAATACCAGCTTCCTAAAACAAGTACTTAAGCCAAATTGCGTTTTTACCAAATGAAACATTTCTTGACAGCAATGATCTCAGCTCGTATTAATAGCACTTCGAAAACTGTGCACACCTGCATATATTTATTAAACAGACCTCATTTATACAGGTCACGAAATATCCTATATCACACACGCAGCTCTTCGCGAGAGAAAAACTCTCGATGCTTCGACAGAATCACTCAATATTCGAGAAGAGCACATTAAAGTATGGATCGTGAATATTTTGGTTTACACTTAGCACATATTTATCGCAAGTAATGATCGTTTGGTATATGGTTTAACAAATATTGATTCCGTGACCGTTTCGTCACGAAATCAATATTTTTCAGTATTTTACATACACAAATTGAAAATACAGGGAACATTTTACTTGAGATTAGTGAACATGATAATTGTTTACGACAAACGATTATTTAAAAAAAAAATGTGAACAAGCACCGACAAAGCGCGACGTCCAAACAGCACTGGCTGTAGAACATACTGGAATGTTGGAAATTCACTCACACGTGCTTTCAACAGGAAAAATATTCGGAAAGTTCACTGCTAGCAGCTTTCTTTCGTTTAAATCCAAGCCAGATCAACTATATAACTTACTTGATTTTGTACTCCGCTACGATACTGGCGTTGCGACCGCTTTCAATCTGAATCCGAGCCTTCTCCTTTGACGTTTCATCAAGCATCTTTCTGGCATCGTTTAGTTCACTGTCGAACATATTTTTCATGTTGCTCACTTCATTCTCTGTTCGTACTTTGGTCGTTTCGATTTCGGCCGACAGACTAGCATTCTCGGCTTCGAGGTTTTTCACTCGTTCGATGTAAACCGATAAACGGTTATTCAGGTGTCCGAATTCGTCCCGTTCTTGCATTCTTGAAAGCTTCGAAGGAGAAACAAAGTTGGGATTTTTAGACTTATTTGCCGTCGAGGGAGTCTTGTCCGAACGTGTAGCCGTAGCCATGGCTAAAAAGGTTAAGAAAACAGACGTGGAAATACGAATTTCAAAACGCTAACCGAACTTCAAGCGTAGCTTCGCAGGACTTCAAAGGGAAGCAATGCTCCGGATATCAAAGACAAGGTGTCTAATAAGATCTAAATATTGACCAATCAAATACACTCATTTACACTATCAACGATTCCTATTGGCTAAGGAAACAGCATTATTTTGAAGCATATTTTGACAGGGTTTTCAAAAGTATATTATACCGGTATAAAATACAGACGAAAATATAAAACAAACACACAAGCGACAAAATGAAATCCAAAAAATAAGATTTAAAAGATTTAAAATAACAATTTAGCTCTCCACCACTTTTTTTTTGTTTTCCACCGGCCTCTTGATCTGGAGACCCATAAACCCTGAAGAGTTTAAATTTATACCAGACAATACAATGTTACGACAACATTTGTCCTTCATTACCAATGCCAAATATTCATGATGAGAATTTTCACTATTTATACTGTATTTGTTTTCATTTTCAGATCACATTTTAATAGTATTAAAATTCTTTGAAAGCGTTTGTATTTGCCTTTTTGATAAAGTTTGACAAAGTCTGTTTACATGTACAATTTTTGGAAATAATTCAAACTTCGCAGTATTTTGCTAGGACATGTAAACAAAGCTATTTTTGTAGCTGCCCATATTGTTGTAAATTCGACCTATTGTTACTAATAATTTTGTAGAAGAAAAACAAAGGAACGGGAATCGAAAGTGATGCCTGAAATGAATTGGTAAAGTATCAGAAACGAGGACTTCAAAATGTCGCAAAAAAAATTACTTGTGAATTTTTATGTATACAGGATGTTTGACTTTTGGATCAATTTAATACTCAATTTCAGTTTAGTTTGTTTCAATGTTGATTTGTTTAATTCTAGCCAAATAGATCTAGAGCCGGCTCTATCAATGTAGCTTCTAAAAGCCATCAACCAACATGATTTATAAATTGCTTTCCAAATTTTTCGTAAATTTGTTAATTTGATTTTGAACAAGAAAGTGCTTGCGTGATTGGCTGAAATAGTATAAAACAAAAAGTTATAATTCAAACGCCAAACTTTATCAAATTATAAATTAAGCACAAATCTGTGGTGCAAATAAAAAAAACAACAAATTATCTACCTTGTATCATTATTGTTGTGTATTTTTATTTATTTTTTCAATTCAGTACATAGGAAGTTGAACGTTTGTGAATTTTGAACTGGTGAAAAACATCCATCTGCCGGCCAGGTGGTTATGAAATAGCGTGAAGAAAATCGTTGATAATTTGTTTTCATTGTAATCGTGCACCGCAAAAACACGATAAAAAGTTGACGACAAGTTCGGTGTACATTACCTTTCTTGATTCTTTGAGATAGACATTTTTTTAATCGTTTTTTCGATCTAATCGAACTTCTTGAAGACGTAATCCAGTGAAGAGCTTTGTCGCAATCGTAACTGCCCGTAAATAAGAAGTGCACGGATCGCATGACAACTCCGATTCATGGCGTCATGAAATAATTAAAGCTACAAATTGTTCCTTTGGCGTGACGCAATTGTACACGTCATTAATTAATTTTACTCATTTAAAAGTACTTAATTATAAATTATTACTGCATATGGATTCTATTTAATGTCAAAATATTTTTTGATTTGAACTTTTATTTGTTGTTATATTGAGGTTTGTAAATGAGGATGACGTCTATTTCGTGCATAATTTGCATAGTGTTCCGTTACAGCAGAAATATTACTTACTAGAAATTACTGTATATTCTATATTTTATCTTTTTTTTTTTCATTAAAATCTTCAATGATTTTCACTGATTTCACGGAACAATTTTCACTGATTTCACGGAACAATTTTCACTGATTTCACGGAACAATTTTCACTTATTTCACGGAACAATTTTCACTGATTTCATGGAACAATTTTCACTGATTTCACGGAACGATTTTCACTGATTTCACGGAACAATTTTCACCGATTTCACGGAACAATTTTCACTTATTTCACGGAACAATTTTCACTGATTTCACGGAACAATTTTCACTGATTTCACGGAACGATTTTCACTGATTTCACGGAACAATTTTCACTGATTTCACGGAACAATTTTCACTTATTTCACGGAACAATTTTCACTGATTTCACGGAACAATTTTCACTGATTTCACGGAACGATTTTCACTGATTTCACGGAACAATTTTCACTGATTTCACGGAACAATTTTTCACTGATTTCACGGAAAGATTTTCACTGATTTCACGGTACGACTTTCATTGCAATTTTTTCCCAAGATCTCTTTCCATTTTATTGTCGAAAATGTTTTGTTTTAAAAGAGTATTTCATAAAAAATATGTAGTTTTTATTTATTAAATATTATTTCTAATTCTAAGTCTACTCTAATTGTTATTTTTATTCTTGCTCAAGTTCTACCAAAACGCCACCACAATCTTTTGGATGCAGAAACATGACAGGTTTCCCATGAGCACCAATCTAGAACAATATCAAGATATCAAAGATTAAACAAGACATCAAAGATTAATAAAAAATTATTAAAATTACAAAATATTGGAAAGTACTTGTACCATTGTCCAGAGGCAACATAACTTGAACGTCAACAAAGAATTATGATAAAATTTGCATAGCTTGTAAAAAATAAAGCGAGGTTGAAAAAACTCACCCGAGGTTCAGGGCTGAGCAATCGTATATTTTTTGCTTTTAAGTCTTCAACAGCTTTGTCTAGATTGTCGACCTACATATAATTAACCGTGATATAATTGAAATATATGCACAGTGAACGTGTTGAAGCAAAATTAATTATGACCTAAATATCTCATGAAGGAATTGAAGTTGATACGGTGTAAAAATCAAATAAACCTCTCATCTCTCTTCTCCTCTCATCTCCTCTCATCTCTCCTCTCATCTCATCTCTCCACTCATCTCATCTCATCTCATCTCATCTCATCTCTCCTCTCATCTGATCTCACCTCTTCTCTCATCTCTCCTCTTATCTCTTCTCTCATCTCTCCTCTCATCTCATCTCTCCACTTATCTCATCTCTCCTCTTCTCTTGTCTCTTCTCTCATCTCTCCACTCTCCTCTTCTCTCATCTCTCCACTCATCTCATCTCATCTCTTCTCTCATCTCTTCTCTCATTTCTTCTCTCATCTCTTCTCTCATCTCTCCTCTCCTCTTCTCTCATCTCTCCTCTCATCTCTCCTCTTCTCTCATCTCTTCTCTCATCTCTCCTCTCATCTCTCCTCTCATCTCTCCTCTTCTCTCATCTCTTCTCTCATCTCTCCTCTCATCTGTCCTCTTCTCTCATCTCTTCTCTCGTCTCTTCTCTCATTTCTCCTCTCATCTCTCCTCTTCTCTCATCTCTTCTCTTCTCTCATCTCTTCTCTCATCTCTCCTCTCCTCTTCTCTCATCTCTTCTCTCATCTCTCCTCTCATCTGTCCTCTTCTCTCATCTCTTCTCTCGTCTCTTCTCTCATTTCTCCTCTCATCTCTCCTCTTCTCTCATCTCTCCTCTTCTCTCATCTCATCTCTCCTCTTCTCTCATCTCTCCTCTTCTCTCATCTCTCCTCTTCTCTCATCTCTTCTCTCCTCTCTCTCTCCTCTCTCTCTTCTCTCATCTCTCCTCTCATCTCTCCTCTTCTCTCATCTCTTCTCTCATCTCTCCTCTCATCTCTCCTCTTCTCTCATCTCTTCTCTCATTTCTCCTCTCATCTCTCCTCTTTTCTCATCTCTCCTCTCATCTCTCCTCTTCTCTCATCTCTTCTCTCATTTCTCCTCTCATCTCTCCTCTTCTCTCATCTCTCCTCTCGTCTCTCCTCTTCTCTCATCTCTTCTCTTCTCTCATCTCTTCTCTCATCTCTCCTCTCCTCTTCTCTCATCTCTCCTCTCATCTGTCCTCTTCTCTCATCTCTTCTCTCGTCTCTTCTCTCATTTCTCCTCTCATCTCTCCTCTTCTCTCATCTCTCCTCTTCTCTCATCTCTCCTCTTCTCTCATCTCTCCTCTTCTCTCATCTCTTCTCTCATCTCTCCTCTCATCTCTCCTCTTCTCTCATCTCTCCTCTCATCTCTCCTCTTCTCTCATCTCTTCTCTCATCTCTCTCTCTCATCTCTCCTCTTCTCTCATCTCTTCTCTCATCTCTCCTCTCATCTCTCCTCTTCTCTCATCTCTCCTCTCATCTCTCCTCTTCTCTCATCTCTTCTCTCTTCTCTCCTCTCATCTCTCCTCTTCTCTCATCTCTCCTCTCATCTCTCCTCTTCTCTCATCTCTTCTCTCATCTCTTCTCTCATCTCTCCTCTTCTCTCATCTCTCCTCTTCTCTCATCTCTTCTCTCACTTCTCCTCTCATCTCTCCTCTTCTCTCATCTCTCCTCTCATCTCTCCTCTCTTCTCTCATCTCTCCTCTCATCTCTCCTCTTCTCTTGTCTCTTCTCTCCTCTCTCCTCTTCTCTCATCTCTCCTCTCATCTCTCCTCTTCTCTCATCTCTTCTCTCCTCTCATCTCTCCGCTTCTCTCGTCTCTTCTCTCATCTCTTCTCTCGTCTCTTCTCTCATTTCTCCTCTCATCTCTCCTCTTCTCTCGTCTCTTCTCTCATCTCTCCTCTCATCTCTCCTCTTGTCTCTTTTTTCCTCTCTCCTCTCGTCTCTTCTCTCCTCTCGTCTCTTCTCTCCTCTCATCTCTCTTCTTCTCTCATCTCTTCTCTTCTCTCACCTCACCTCTTCTCTCCCCTTGTCTTTTCACTTCTCCTCACCTCTCCTCCTTTCTCTTCTCTTCTCTCTATTTTCCTCTCCACACTAGCACCAACCTCAAGGCAAATATGATGAATTCCACCATCTGGTTTGTTCTTTAAAAACCCTGCAATAGGACTATTATCACCAAGTGGATACAAGAGCTGTAACAGAATAAAGATTAGATACACAAGGGTGAGTGGGATGTTAAAAACTGACCAGTTACTGAATAAAAATAAACCTCACTTCAATTTTGGTGTTCCCAAGATCCACAAAAACAGTATAAACACCATGCTCAGGTAATGCCTAAAAAATGCCAGGAAAAACTTTTACACCATCGTTACCAACACAATGTGTCATCCCAGAGTCTGAAGATCCATGCTGCTGGGAGGAGGTAAAATTAACTACAGATTTAAATTATTGTAGGATGTCAGGGGAGAGCACAATTTTTCTAACAAACAACAAGGAGGGGAGGACAATTTGCCATTTCCTCGTTCGGGGGAGTATGGATATTTTCTGAATGACCCAATTCAAATCAATGTTATATATTATAGTATTTCATACCTGTTTTTCACTGACTTTAGCACCCAACACATCTTTATACAGCTGGATAGCATTTTCTAAAAGGTTTGGTTTGTACAAATTAAATAATCCTGCTGAAATCAGCTGTTTATCTTTATATTCTGTAAATTACCTAGGTTGTTCACTGCAATGGCAACATGATTTAACTTCCCTAGATTCCAAATGTTTTCACTTAGATTCTTCAAAAGAAAAAGAAAAGGGTTTGCAATTAATTTGCAATGTAAAATCTTTCTAGTCTGACCCCCCCCCCCCCCCCATCTCCAAGACTCAAGAGTTGTCAGACAACATACAAGAATGTTATAGTAATGCACGAATCAGTGTTAAGCCTGAGGGGGGAGGCCAGGCAAAGGTGGGGGATTTGATAAATGTCCCTATCCCCACCCTGCGGCATTCGCTCTTGAATTGCGACCCTGGGTGTTTTGATCATAATTCTCCCGGTGTTGCGCATTTGAACACTTCATTTTAAAAAATTCGGTTATAAATCCGTGTCCTATTTTCACGAAATTTTGGCCTTAGGTTAGGGGGTGTTGGGGTCAGGCTTTCATGAAGTACCTGGGTTATTTAGGACATGGAATTATTACCAAAAATTCAAATCCCCCAGCTTTTGCCCGGCCTCTCCCCCCCCCGGACTTAACACTGACTCGTGCATAATGCTAAGAACGTCTGTAAACTAGTACTGCAAATAATTTGACTAAAAGTTCTTGCAAACCCACATTCGTACAGCAAGATATTTCAAACTGTCTTGGAATAAAATACATCTTCTTCAAATAAAATAACAAATAAAGCACAACATATTATTATAGGAACCAGCGGCCTAAACGGACATCATGTATTTTTACCCAAATTACAAGAAAAGGAGCATCACTCACAAACTACGATATTAAGTTAGTTGTCATCTTACCACACGTCTCACTGAGGCGACTGTAAGTGGTCTTAATAACTTCGTTAATCGCGAGAAGCGAAAAGCCATCTTCTATAAACTTGTCGACTTGTTCCCACTCTGTTTACTTTCCCGGGGGGAGGTGAACCACGTCATGAAACAGAGCACGTTTTTTTGAAGTGAAATACTTTTTTTTCTAGCTCTCTTTTGCCTTATTAGTTATTGTCTATTAACTATTACAAACAGGATGGCGACTAGTTTAAATATGTTTTTATGTGGTACATATCATACACGGTATACCGTTTAATACTTTTCATGCAAAGAAGTGAAGACTTTTTTGAATCAGCGTTCTCAAAAATTTTCACCAAAAAACTGCGAAAACGGGTGTCGACGGTCACCAGTACGATTTAAAACATTTGTCTACAGACAAGTATTTTGATGTTTTATAATTATGCAAATACACGAGTGGGGGTTTGAGAATGAATACATTAATTTAACTTTTTTAAAAGATTAATTCGTCGGCAGTTTATGAATGGAAAAATTTAAAGGTTAGCCTAAACTGCGCCAAGATTTTAGAGAGTGAAGTACTATAAACGTTTCAACCAAAAGCTATTAAAATATCTGCAGTTCACCAGTCACCACTTAATTCGTAAGAATATACAGTGGGTATAAAAAAACCCTGAACCCTTAGAAGACAACGTATTGTATTAGTTTGAAAGCCCTGAAAGCGCTGCGTTATAAATTAATCAGTACATAAGTTAAACAGGAAGAGAAAAAGCTTTTAAATACTTTCACCATGCATATACACTTCAAGTTCTCTTAATTTCCCAGGTGTATAAGACCGTGTGTTTTACGCATCTGTGGGTTCAGCGAAGTGCTAAGGGCTTTCTAACTACTACAATAGGTTGTTTTCTAAGGGTTCAGGGTTTTTTTATACACACTGTATATTTACACACTGCATGTAACACACAGCCCAACTAATCGGCACTCCACTTTTCTCATGTTTATACTTGAAAAACGATTTAACTCCCACAGGATGAACTACGCCCATTTTTCCATCGTATATAAAGACTGAACAAAAATAGCTCTGAATTCAACTAAACGTTTCAGTGGAACATAGTGTTTGTTAGCTTCAAACTCTGCTTCTATGGACAGCCCAAGCGACTCTGTCTCCGGATCAGAAGATGATCTCCAAGACTATGCTTTAAATTCTGAAGACGTAGAAGAGGAATCTAATAGTATCGCTACTGAATTATTCCCTGCGGGTCAAAAGACCAAGCTTGAGAGGTCTACGAATCGAAAGAAATACAGCGAAATGGTTGAGACTGCGTTGTATAATTTGAACGAAAGGAAGGGCTCTTCGAGGCAAGCCGTTGTAAAATACGTTAGGGCGAATTTTGATGTAGGCGAACGTGCCCCAAGATATACTGCTTTAGCACTAGTCAAGCTTGTTAACGACAAGAGAATACTGAGGAAATCTGGTATTGGAGCCAACGGGAAATTCCGTCTTTCAAACGAAGTAAGGGAAGAGATTAAGACCGGGAAGAAACCAAAGAAACAAGCTAAGATAAAGGGCACGACTAAGCCAAAAACAAATAAAAGCAAGGCGGCTGCTGGCGAGAAAGACGAAGATGATGAAAGTGGAAGCGATAAGGAAAACGTTGAAAAACCTTCCAAGAAATCGACTAAAGGCAAAACCAAAGCCAAAGCTGGTACCAAACAGCCACCAGCTTCGAAGAAAACGAAAGGAACAACGTCGAATGGAACCAAGAAGCCGACCAAAGCAGCACAAACGGCGAAGCAAGTAAAGAACAAAGACCCCAAAGCTTCGAAAGAAACTGGCTCAAAGAAAACGGTAAAACCTAAAGCTGACAAAGCCAAAGAATCTAAGAAGAACGATAAAGAAAATAAAGAGACCACAGCGACAAAGAAAGCTACTAAAGCTAAAAGCGCGGACAAGAAAGCCGGAGAAGCTGCTAGCAAGAAAACTTCGAAAGCGCCAGCCAAGGCGAACAAGAAGAAAGACGACAAAACGGCGCTAAAAGAAAAGAACAAGAAATAGAATGTTATTGAATTATTTTGAAGCGACTAAAATTTAACTAAAATGTTTTAAAAAATACCAACATTGTTTTTTGTACAGTTTGTAACAATAGAATTTTTTACATAGGTTTAATTTTGCATGTATTATAACACAAAATCATTATTTGTATAAATAGCTTGAAAAATTTCAACGGTAGAAATATGTAAAAACTTTAATTATAATTCACATAGCAACTAACCTATAACGAACCATGCACGTACGGACATTTTTTTTTAAATCTAAACTGATTTTCGTTGTAACATAAATATATATTCAGAAAAAATAATTTCCAAAACAGCTATCGCGTACGCCATTCAAAATCGGTCGCCCCCGAATGGTCTCCAAGACCGTTCGCGTGAAAAGTTTAAATG
>OZ036000.1:2241886-2315554 GCA_964035015.1 Corallium rubrum
TTGTTGTTGTTGTTGCTGCTGCTAGTGTTGTTTGTTGTTGTTGTTCTTGTTGGTGTTGGTATTGTAGTTTGTTGTTGTCTGTTTGTTGTTGTTCATTGTTGTCTGTTTGTTCATTGTTTGTTGTTTGTAAACTTGTTGGCATTGCTGGTGTTTGTTGTTGTTGCTGTTATAATCTAACAAACATTAATATTGTACTTTCAGCTTGAAGATTTGTAATATAGTTTGTTAGTCCTTCTGTTTGACAACATCTTCTACAAAAGAACTAAGAAAACTACAACAATCAGTTGTTTTGATTTTAGAAATATCTGATAAAAAAGGTCCAACCATAACTTGGGTCAAACTCATGCTCAACGTGTTTGATTACATCACCTTGGTGGTGTTCGTAATGGAGATTATCATCAAGTGGGTCGATGGCTTTTGGGTATTTTGGAAAAATGGATGGAATAATTTTGATTTTTTTGTCACAGCAATGGTAAGGTTGGACTAAATTTAAAAAAAAAAAAAAGCGTGTGACAAAACATAACTCTGACAAATTACTGTCTCTTGCAGTCCATTATTCCTGAAGTGATGAACTTGGCTTCAGGTGGTAAATCTTCATCTCAAATATCAATTATTGGAGAAAATATGCGTGTCTTCAAAATTCTAAGATCCCTGAAAATGGCAAGTAGTTTCAAATAATCGAGTTTCCCACATTAGCCTTTCAGCTGTGGGTCAGTGATCTTAACTCCTTGAGGCCTGGACCTCTCCCTGTGCTGAAATAAAATCGTCTGGCGTTAGCAGAATAAAATACTAAAGACTCGTCTTCAGGCTTCGAAGTGTTAAAGAGATAGATTTTAATACTTTGAGGCCTGGACCTCTCCCTGTGCTGAATAAAATCGTCTGGCGTTAGCCAGAATAAAATACTAAAGACTCATCTTCAGGCTTCAAAGGGCTAACATGGCCGAAATATAGGCATAAGCCGAGTTATTGATTGTGATAGAGTATATATCAATCCTTGCATGGTTAGAAACCCCAGAGTTTTTTTTATCGTTTGTTAGGTTTCCAGATTTGCCCAGCTGCGTATCATTGTTCTGACAATTTTCAAGGCATTCAAGGTATTAATAATATTCATGTAGGTTTGAAAAAAATGGAGAAGGTAAGGAATAAAAAACAGGATGGAAGATCAGGGAGGGAGACGAAACATGAAGAAAGGGGAGAGGGGTCGGGATGGAGGGAACAAAAGGAAGCAAGAAAATGGGAAGGATGGAGGAAAGATGTTGGCATGAGGAAGAAAGTAAAGAGGAAAGCAAGCAGGGAAGGACAGACAAAAGAGGGGAAGGAAGGAGGGAGGGAGGGAAGAAAGGAAGGAAGGAAGGAAGGAAGGAAGGAAGGAAGGAAGGAAGGAAGGAAGGAAGGAAGGAAGGAAGGAAGGAAGAAAGCAAGCAAGCAAGCAAGCAAGCAAGCAAGCAAGCAAGCAAGCAAGCAAGCAAGGACGGACAAAAGAGGGGAAGGAAGGAAGGAGGGAGGGAGGGAGGGAAGGAAGGAAGGAAGGAAGGAAGGAAGGAAGGAAGGAAGGAAGGAAGGAAGGAAGGAAGGAAGGAAGGAAGGAAGGACGGACGGACGGACGGACGGACGGACGGACGGACGGACGGACGGACGGACGGACGGGAAGGAAGGAAGGAAGGAAGGAAGGAAGGAAGGAAGGAAGGAAGGAAGGACGGAAGGAAGGAAGGAAGGAAGGAAGGAAGGAAGGAAGGAAGGAAGGAAGGAAGCGAGCAAGCGAGCAAGCGAGCAAGCGAGCAAGCGAGCAAGCGAGCAAGCGAGCAAGCGAGCAAGCGAGCAAGCGAGCAAGCGAGCAAGCGAGCAAGCGAGCAAGCGAGCAAGCGAGCAAGCGAGCAAGCGAGCAAGCAAGCAAGGATGGACGGACAGAAAAGGGGAACGAAGGGAGCAAGCAAGGAAGGACGTACAGAAGAGGGAAAGGAAGGAAGGAAGGAAGGAAGGAAGGAAGGAAGGAAGGAAGGAAGGAAAGGAAAGGAAAGGAAAGGAAAGGAAAGGAAAGGAAAGGAAAGGAAAGGAAAGGAAAGGAAAGGAAAGGAAAGGAAAGGAAAGGAAAGGAAAGGAAAGGAAAGGAAGGAAGGAAGGAAGGAAGGAAGGAAGGAAGGAAGGAAGCGAGCGAGCGAAGAAGAAAACGAAGAAATGTTCTTTCATCTAGTCAAAGAACAACATATTTCTATTTCAGTCAATGGCTTTCATCTTGATTCTTCTAATGTTGTTCATGTACATATTTGCTGTTGCTGGGACCATCATATTTGATTCCTACTCAAAATCAGAAAGAACGGACCTCAAATACAGAAACGCCTTCAGGTAATAATCACTGTAGCTACAGAAAATTTAGATTTTGTCTTATTGGATAATGGTCATTTTGATGGTGTATTAGGAATGCCTAATTAATAATTTCTGACTCAGTCCATAATCAAGAATTATTTCAGATTCGAAGGTTCGCACTTTTACATTATTCAATGTATAAAAGCACAGTAAAAATGCTGGATAACTCTATCAGTTATATCTAAACTGTTCTCTCTAGAGGTCCAGTAAAGACCACTCCTCATTGATCAAGTGTTACTACAGGAGGAAACCGGAGTACCTGCGTAAAAACGCACAAATTGTTCACGGTTGTCAACAGGCGTGAACAATGTGCTGCTCGCCGTGAACAATGTTGTGCTGCTCGCCGTGAACAAGTTGTCAACAAGTTGTTCACTTATGGTTCGAACAACTTGTTCACGGATAAATCAACAGTCATCAACAAGTTGTTCCAACAGCACATTTTTTATAGCCAACAACGTTGTTCGCACATGATACAACATGTTGTAACAGCATGACGAAATAACAACGATGAACAACAATGCTACAACAATGGTGAACATGGTTGATGTATCAACACGTTCTTCGGTTGTTACAACATGCGTGAACAACGGTTGTTGTTTCATCAAGTTGTAACAACTTGTTGAAACAATGCTGAACAATGTTGTTCATTTATCAATGTTGTTCACATATGTCAACAAGTTGTTACAGCATTGTTGCAAGTTGTTACAGCATTGTTCAGGCAACAATCCTGTAACAACTTGCGAGATTTTTACGCGTGTACCTGGAGGAAACCGGAGTACACGCGTAAAAATCTCGCAAGTTGTTACAGCATTGTTGCCTGAACAATGCTGTAACAACTTGCAACAATGCTGTAACAACTTGTTGACATATGTGAACAACATTGATAAATGAACAACATTGTTCATCATTGTTTCAACAAGTTGTTACTGCTTGATGAAACAACAACCGTTGTTCACGCATGTTGTAACAACCGAAGAACATGTTGATACATCAACCATTGTTGTAACATTGTTGTTCATCGTTGTTATTTCGTCATGCTGTTACAACATGTTGTATCATGTGTGAACAGCATTGTTGGCTATAAAAAATGTGCTGTTGGAACAACTTGTTCATGACTGTTGATTTATCCGTGAACAAGTTGTTCGATCCATAAGTGAACAACTTGTTCACGGCGAGCAGCACAACATTGTTCACGGCGAGCAGCACAACATTGTTCACGCCTGTTGACAACCGTGAACAAGTTGTGCGTTTTTACGCGTGTACCCGGGGGAAACCTGTGGTGTTTGGTAGAGTCAAACTGGGAACACTCTTCTCACATGTGGCCAAGGTGAAATTTCCAATCAGATAACTGCTGAGATCAGAACCCCGCTCGCAAAGGTGAAATGAACGTGCGCTAACCACTGCGCTACCGTCACCTGATATTACACCAAGCTCGCACATGTATGCGTAAAATTATATACATAGAAATCGGTCAGTATGAAGAAATTGAAAACCAATTACATCATTTTATTTCATATAGCACATTGAAAAACGCAATCATAACACTGTTTCAATTGTTCACCCTTGACCACTGGTATGAAATTCTCACTGATATGGTCAAAGCAGTAAACCCAACAGCGGCAAAGATGTACATTATGTTGTGGATTTGTATTGGAGCGTTTGTATTCAGAAATATTTTTGCTGGTATAATGGGTGAGTATGTGGTCTTCAGACGGCTTCTGAACTGATAAAGATCAACCCATTGTTGCCAAAAGGCTGGCTGAGGGTTCTCTCTTTGATGAGTAAATCATCTGGCGTTAAAGCGTCTATGAAGTGAAAAATACGTTGGCATTTTTGTTGTTTTATTGTACAGAGGAGCATGACAGGAGCACTCACTGAAAATTTTAAGAGAATCTGATGCGTAGTTTTCGCGCTATCAACTCTCAAAACTTGCCGTGGATAGTTTGTTTTGGGGAAATTTGGGCTTCTTGGTAACAATGTCTTATGACGTACGCAGATGGATCATTAATAATGAAATCTATTGTTCTTATGCATAGTTGCCCATTTGCGTACGTCATAAGCATTGTTTCCGAAAGCCCAATTTTTCTCCAAGAACGAACTAGCCATGGCAAACTTTGAGAGTTGATAGCGCGAAAACTACGCATCAGATTCTCTTGAAATTTTCAGTGAGTGCTCCTGCCATGCTACTCTGTACAATAAAACAATGAAATGCCAACGAATGTTTCATTTGATGGACACTTCAATGTGAAGTAATACGAGCAACAAATTGCTCAACATTGTTGCGTTGCAAGTTGAATAGCGTTATTGCACGTATTACCACCCACCTTAAACATTGTCACCCAACAATGATTTTGTTGCAATGGGTTAATCACTTGTTAACTCATTGCTGCCTAGGATGTCTGAGGGTTCTCTCTTTGATGAGTAAAATCGTCTGGTGTTAGACAGAGTAAAACAATAAAGGGACCGTTTTTGGCCAGCTCAGGCAGGAATGAGTTAATCACTTGTTAACTCATTGCTGCCTAGGATGTCTGAAGGTTTTCCCTTTGACGAGTAAATTGTCTGGCATTAGATCAACTGTTTTTGTGAACCAATAAAAACATGCTAGTTTCAGAAATTGCAGCTTGATGCATGTTAGCAATAATTGTCAGTTGTTTGCTGTACAAGCTGTGTTAGTTAGTAATACTCAGAAAAACTCTGAGCTCTAAGCGGGACTCCAACCCACAACCTTCTGAATGCTAGCCAGACGCTCTAACCATTGAGCCACTAGAACTCAGATAGCGGAGCAAGGTTAATTAAGGTAATTATACCTTAGACTGTGTTCCAGGAACGAGTCTTGACCGCTCGGTTACAAGTACTTGTTGGCCTACAAGTCGCGTTGTAACAGTAAGTTTCCAGTTAAACACTGTTAGTTAGTTTCAAATTGTTACAACGACTTGTAGACCAACAAGTACTTGTAACCGAGCGGTTAAGACTCGTTCCTGGAGGACTGGGCACAGTCTAAGGTATAAGTACCTTAATTAACCTTGCTCCGCTATCTGAGTTCTAGTGGCTCAATGGTTAGAGCGTCTGGCTAGCATTCAGAAGGTTGTGGGTTCGAGTCTCGCTTAGAGCTCAGAGTTTTTCTGAGTATTACTAACTAACACAGCTTGTACAGCAAACAACTGACAATTATCAATAAAAACATGATTAGTAAATAGTACATATATTTCAAAAGTGCATTAAAAGGTACATACGTTATTTGAAAGACCAGTGTGTGAACATGCGCATTGATTCCGATTAAGTCTCACGCTTTCTATTCTTAAAAAAACTGTTATACTTTTTTTCATTTAGTTAACAATTTTCAAAACATCCGCAATGACTTCAACCAACAAATCAAAGAACAAATGGCAGAAAAAGAGCGAGCAGAGATTAGGACTCATTTAACGGAAGAACTAGACAAGCAAGATAAAAAACATAACCACAGCAGGTGGGAAACTAATCACGCAGAAAGACAAACAGAAAAATAAAAATACAAATCCATTCCTGCCTATATTCCATCTTAACAATTTTGTTCCTTAGCTAAATTGCGAGTTCGGCCGTGATTCCATGCCAAGAATGCTCGAAAAGTCGTCTTGTTCTACATACAAAGTTAAAAGTTGATGTCCATGCACTGTCTTCGGAATGTTTGATTTATGGTTCATCAGCTCTGCCGATTTCTAAATTCCGGCATTCAATCCAAATATCTCGTATCGCCGTCTCCGAAGTTCTTCAGCTCTTCAAGTGTTTTTGCCAGGATATTCTACAGCAAAGGAATAGTTTTCTTTTGTTTTGGTACTTTTTCCCACAAACTTGCTCGGCTTTTTCGGGTTTTTTTGTTATCATTTTATACCTTTTTGCAGTGTATAAGCATAGTATATATAATAGGCTCGCCTGATTCTTTCAGGCTAGGTTGAGTAGCACTGAGTCGCAAAAACATGAGCTCACAAGATTCCTATAATTTCTGCGAGTATTTATCGAATCGTTACTTTTCTTTCGTTTACATCTAGGGAAAACATCTCCCAAAAACTACGCATGGATTTTATGAATAAACCAAAAATGACAACGATATTCTATAGTGAAACTTCTTTAGTTAGAAAAACTTTTAAGTTAGCGGAAATTATAGGTTTTTTCTTATCTCAATGACGTCACAATGACGACACTGTATGACGTCATCAAACGAAAGAACTTCATTCATATATACTACGTGCAGCATATTTAGCATTTCTAGCATGGGGATCAAATTTGTAAAGCTCTGGAAGCTCTGTGGTCAAATCAAGCTTTCGCTAGCTTAAAAAGTTACTGTTCATGACCCAACGTTTCGACACTCCAATCTAGTGTCTTCATGCATCACATATTTTTACACGAGAGTAAAATATTCTATATTGTGAAATAAAAATAGCGTGCTGCGTAGGCAGTGTTGAAACAACAATCGAAATATAGTAAGGTTAGATCATAGATTGTAAAATTTCTTTTACAATCCATGGTTAGATAAACTGCCGAAACAGAGAACGTAGGAGTCTAACGTTTCGAGCTGGTTTCGAGCGAATGCCCTTCGTCAGAGAGAAACGTTTACATACATATACATACATTTAAACACGGTGGTCGCTTCATTATTAACCGTGGTTCACACTACATATAAATAATAAGTATTACACTATTTAAACTTATAAAGATGTTGGATGCGAAACCAGGATTATTCATATTAATGTTGACAACGTTCTCTGGTTTATAATATTTATTCGAGTTACGAGCTTTCGGCTGCCAGTCTGCAGCCTTCGACGGGTGAATTACAATGAATGGATATGACGACATACATGACAGTTTACAATTACATACATGGACAAAGGAGGTGATATAGTGACAGTTCCGCCTATACGAATAGATCGCTAAGTTGCATCATTAATTAGTTAAAGTTTCTTGACTAAAAATCGGTATTGTTCCGGCATATGCTTTGAGTTGTTGTCTGAGTTTTTCGTGATTGCGGAAAATGACTAAACAAGAAAATGACTAAACCTCCTTTTAAAAGAATCGAACGCGAATTAAACTCACAATTACTGAAACTGAAACGTGAACAGAAACTTGACGAACGCACTTACAAAAAACTACATTCTACTGACGCCATACCACCTGCCATACGAGGGTCTGTCAAACACCACAAACCCAACAATCCACTTCGCCCAATTGTTACATGTAGAAACACAGCACTCTACAACACTTCCAAATTTCTTGCAGACATTCTTTCACCACTTCAAAACCATAATGGTTACTCTGTTAACAACTCTACCGACTTTGCCACTAAACTCTCGAATACTAACATTGACGACGACGAAATTATGGTTTCCTTTGATGTTGTATCACTATTTACAGCGATACCGGTCGACAGAGCATGTGAACACATACGCAATAAACTTACAAAAGACAAGACTTTACAAAATAGAACCAAACTATCAATTGACGACATCATCAAACTCTTACGTTTTACCCTTTCAAACAGCTACTTTAATTACAACAAGCAGACGTACAAACAAATTCACGGTTGTGCCATGGGCAGTCCAGTTAGCCCCATTGTGGCAAACCTTTGCATGGAGGAAATTGAGGAATCGGCACTTACACAATCAACATTACCACCTAAGAAATGGTTTCGTTATGTTGATGATGTCTTTTCCATCATCAAGAAACATGCGTTGACCAATTTCTACAACTTACTCAACTCCATCGACCCAAACATTAACTTTACCATAGAACAAGAACTTGACGAAAAACTTTCATTCTTAGATACCTTAGTCACGCGCAATAACGGAACTCTTTTCATTAACGTTTACCGCAAACCTACACACACTGACAGATACTTAGACTATAACTCACACCACGACAAACAACACAAAGTTAGCACAGCACAAACCCTTTTACACAGAGCAGCAACATTACCAAGCACAAAAGAAGGAAAACAACTAGAACACAAATACATAACTAATGCCTTAATGTCAAATGGATACCCAAAGAAATTTCTGGAGGAAGTTGAACGCAAACGAAGTATGAAACAAGATACAATACCATCGCCCGAAGAATTGGTAAAACTATTTTTTGACAATGTGGAACCAAAGCCGAACAATGATTACGCCGTTCTTCCCTACATCAAAGGACTAACAGAACCATTAAAGCGACTACTAAAACCACACAACATCCAAGTTACAACAAAACCTCTCCGCACATTAGAACAAATATTTCCGTCAGTTAAAGACAGACCATCCCCGGAAGATCAGACCAACGTTGTTTATCAAATTACCTGCTCAGATTGCTCATGGAGCTACATTGGTGAGACAGGAAGAACCTTCAACACCAGGAGAAAAGAACATAAAAGAAACGTGGAACAATGCAAAAGTGGATCAAACATCGCAAACCATGCATGCTTGGACGAACGATCACCGAATAGACTTTGAAAACGGCAAGATAATTGACAAAGGCAACTATCGGCACAGAACAACTCTAGAATCTTGGCATACCACAATCACGAAAAACTCAGACAACAACTCAAAGCATATGCCGGAACAATACCGATTTTTAGTCAAGAAACTTTAACTAATTAATGATGCAACTTAGCGATCTATTCGTATAGGCGGAACTGTCACTATATCACCTCCTTTGTCCATGTATGTAATTGTAAACTGTCATGTATGTCGTCATATCCATTCATTGTAATTCACCCGTCGAAGGCTGCAGACTGGCAGCCGAAAGCTCGTAACTCGAATAAATATTATAAACCAGAGAACGTTGTCAACATTACTATTTAAACTATTACAATATTAATTACTAAATTTACAAAGACTATAATAATTAGTTTATATACAAAATAAATATTATCTATTAAAATTATTATATAAAAAGGTTTTAAAAATACTTAAGTTTGGTTGTTCTCTTACCTCAACAGGGATTTTATTCCAAAGTACTGACCCTCTATAATGAAAGCTATTTTTTACAGCCTCAGTTTTAGGCCTAGGAATGTAGAAATTTGTGTTTGAATTTCTGAGGTTATAGTTGTGTACATCTGATGTATTGGTAAAAATCTTTCTTAAATGGGACAAATGGCCTTCCTCGAAACGTTAGACTCCTACGTTCTTGTGGTTTGTCTCTGATGAAGGGTCTTCGCTCGAAACGTTAGACTCCTACGTTCTCGTGGTTTCTCTCTGACGAAGGGTCTTCGCTCGAAACGTTAGACTCCTACGTTCTCGTGGTTTCTCTCTGACGAAGGGTCTTCGCTCGAAACGTTAGACTCCTACGTTCTCTGTTTCGGCAGTATATCTAACCTTACTATATTCTCTATTTTTCCTTGTTTTTTTCCCTTTTTCTTCATTTGAGTAGGCGTACAAGCAGTCTGGCCCCTCCAGTACCAACTGAAAAAAGAAAGAGTTCGTTTTTTGGCCGGGTTTTTCGAAGGAGTACAGCCAATGTAATGGGTGCTCTGACAGAAGAGCCAAAGCTGGAGGAACAAGAAGAACCGACTCGAAGAGATACACCACAACAACCACAGTTTGTTGCTCAACTACAACAAAAACTTGCCCAGATACGGTACGAAATGTCGTTCATTTCAGATAGATATTTTTATTTTTACTCAATATATAAAGAAAAAATATTTTGGTGAAGTTGCATGAAGGTTATGTTTTCACTCCTTCCTGTCTGTCTGTCTGTCTGTCTGTCTGTCTGTCTGTCTGTCTGTCTGTCTGTCTGTCTGTCTGTCTGTCTGTCTGTGGGTCTGTCTGTCTGTGGGTCTGTCTGTCTGGGTCTGTCTGTCTGGGTCTGTCTGTGGGTCTGTCTGTGGGTCTGTCAGTGGGTCTGTCAGTGGGTCTGTCTGTCTGTCTGTCTGTCTGTCTGTCTGTCTGTCTGTCTGTCTGTCTGTCTGTCTGTCTGTCTGTCTGTCTGTCTGTCTGTCTGTCTGTCTGTCTGTCCGTCCGTCCGTCTGTGTGTGTGTGTGTGTGTCTGTCGTTCGGTGGGTGGGTGGGTGGGTCTGTCTGTCTGTCTGTCTGTCTGTCTGTCTGTCTGTTTGTTTGTTGTGTTTGTTTGTTTGTTTGTTTGTTTGTTTGTTTGTTTGTTTGTTTGTTTGTTTGTCTGTCTGTGTTTGTTTGTTTGTCTGTCTGTTTGTTTGTTTGTTTGTTTGTTTGTTTGTTTGTTTGTTTGTTTGTTTGTTTGTTTGTTTGTTTGTTTGTTTGTTTGTTTGTTTGTTTGTTTGTTTGTTTGTTTGTTTGTTTGTTTGTCTATAGACAGAAGATCTCAAAAATATGAGACTGATTTTCACAAAAGTTTGTGAAAGGATTGACCATTGACCAAAAATCAATCTGACTACTGAATTACGCCAATTATTTTAATTCTTAAATATCATCTTGAGTTTTGACAATATTCACCAACAATTGCCAGAAGTAAAGCCATTCTTTGTACGGTACAAATCTAGGTCCAAAGAAGCAGGTATAAGACCTGTAAGTTCTTTTCATGCATACTACCAAGACAAAGAAACTTCAAACGCAACTGAAGATGTCCAAGGCGATACAACAACAACAGCAACAAGCGAAACAGATCCATCAAAGTTAGGTTCGAGTGAAGACGACATCAAAAAAGTTCATGTGGAAGACACTACTACAACAGAACTACCAAATGAAGCCGAGTTTGCAGGTAATCAGTGATCTGACAGTCCTAGTGGCTCAATGGTTAGAGCGTCTGGCTAGCATTCAGAAGGTTGTGGGTTCGAGTCCCGCTTAGAGCTCAGAGTTTTTCTGAGTATTACTAACTAACACAGCTTGTACAGCAAACAACTGACAATTATTACTAACACCAAGCTGCAATTTCTGAAACAAACTAATCTCAAACTCAATATTAATTCTTGAGGAAAAGGAAAACACAAAGGAAATCAGTACCGTGTCTGTGGTTTGGATATCGGAGGAAGAAATTACATAAATTAAGCAAACTTTTACCTTGATTTTCTCTTAAAATACTGATTTGCGTAGGCGTAGAGTATGGGAGGGGGGGGGGGGGGGGAGTGGCTGAGGGGCCTTAGCCCTCGGAGAAATCTCAATGGGGGGCTGAGCCCCCCCCCCGAAATTTTGCAGCAACTGACTCATCAGTCACCATTCACAAATTAAAGGTTACTCGTTAGGCTAAAGTAACTGTTACAGCCTCATTCCTGTCAGCCAAAAGCACCCATATACAGTGAAAAGTCAACCCAGTAAACACAACATTGAACAATAGACGGGTTTCAGGGTGTTGCGTGCGCATCGTTTTGGAAAGAAATTGGTGGGCTCTTGGCGGGCTCCCCACAAAGTAAGGAATGGCAAACAGACTTGCTAGCGAGCCAACAACAGCAGAATAACAATGTTTTATATCCAGAAACTGTATCTACACTTTGTTTATTTTAAACAGTATGTTTACTTTGAGTGGAGCTTGCCCGTTTTTTTGAAAAAATGATGCGCGCGCAACACCCGGAAACTCGCCTATTGTTCAAATGTGTTGTATTTTAACTAGTTTTTATGACATTTCATGACCTTCAGTGTTCTTAAAAAGCACCCCTCAGAATGCAGGAAATGGCATTTCCAAGACTCTACATTTCAAAACCCCCCCTAGAAGAGTCCCTTTTTGTAAACGCCCCCCACCATAAAATTCTTAGAAAGGCTCTGTTCAGCACTTCAGCCCTCCTAGACGAAAACAAAACTCTACGTCTATGCTGATTTGTTTGAGATGCTATATCATACACTCGGAGGAGTGTCTCATCAGGATATCCAAACACTTCGAAGTTTGTTCAAAAACCTCAGCTTCGCCTCGGTTTTCAACAAACGTCTCAGTGTTTGGATATCCTGATGAAACACTCCTCCTCGTGTATGATATATTACGTGAAAACTAGAGGACAGTCAGGGACTACATACACCACCGCCAACGGGTTATTAGAGATGTTTAAAAAGAAAACGAGTCATCCCACTAACCAGGCTAACTCACGAGACAAACACATGCTGTATGAATAAGATGTTTGATTGCACTCGTACCAAATATGCAAAAATATTTGTATAAAATAAAGATAATGAGCGCAATCAAGCATTTCTTATACACGGAGAATGTTACGGTAAGATTTTTATTAATTTCTCATCGAAATGCGTGGTGACTAAATTCAACCAAAATTTAATGGATTGGTCGTTGGTCTATGGCCAACTCTTCTGTAAACTTTCATGAAAATCGGTGTAGTAGTTTTTGAGATATCCTGGCAACAGACAGACAGACAAACAAACCAACAGACAAACAAACAAACAAACCAACAGACAGACAAACAAACAAACAAACAAACAAACAAACAAACAAACAAACAAACAAACAAACAAACAAACAAACAGACAGACAGACAGACAGACAGACAGACAGACAGACAGACAGACAGACAGACAGACAGACAGACAGACAGACAGACAGACAGACAGACAGACAGACAGACAGACAGACAGACAGACAGACAGACAGACAGACAGACAGACAGACAGACAGACAGACAGACAGACAGACAGACAGACAGACAGACAGACAGACAGACAGACAGACAGACAGACAGACAGAGACAGACAGACAGGGATAAAAACATAACCAAGCAGTCGGTAGAGCATCGCACTAGTAAATTGAAGGTGGTCGCAGTTTCGAATCCTAGCTGTGGTCGAGAAGAATTTTTCTTTACTTACCCAATTTGGTACCCATGTTCTTTAAAACTAGATGCTTTTGTAATTTGTCTTCTCTTTTACAGACTGGGAAAAAACAGTGGAAGCCAATCTTCAAAATTTTAAGCGTTTTCCAATGGAAACTTTGTGGCCAAGAGACAACTTGTTTCAGTGAGTTGTCAAAAGTTGTCACGAATGGTTTTAACAGAATATTTACGCCTGGGAAGTAGTCAAACTGTGTGTCACAAGTACTTGTTGGGCTACAAGTCGCACTGTGTGTCAGTTTAATTTCAGTAACCCTGGTTTCCATATAGTTGTAATTGTTGTAATTCAGTCGCCGATCAAGTCTTACAACAATTACGATTTAATGGAAACGCGAGTTGTAATTGTTGTAATGCAATCGGCGATCTGTTGTAGAAGTTGAACCGAGTTCAACTTCTACATAATTCAAATTGACGATTCGCTCGAACTCAGGACTTCTCAGTTTTTAAAATGCTTAAATGAGTTAAATATGGTATTCAAAAACAAATTGGAAGACTAAAAGTTTGTTTGTAATCACTCTTACAGGATATATAACAATATAGCATGCAGTATTTACAAGTGCAGTAATTTTCCCGCTTTGAGTCTCATGTTTCGTGAACGTTTAAGGACATTTGCGAACGTTGAATTCGGAGTTTGGCGTTCAAGTCTCCCCTTTTGTCATTTGGTAGACTTCTTTAACAAAATCGAGATTTTTTTGAAAGGATTTGGCCCGTTTTTGTAATGAATTTGGTCTTTTAGGTTGCAAAACCCTAGCGAAAAGTCGCCGACTGTCGGCGATTGATGTTTCCATCAACTGTTGTTGCGTCGGCGACTGTACAACAATTACAACTATATGGAAACACGACTGTTGTGAAATATCGCAAGCAATCGCCGATGAATCGCCGACTGAATTACAACAATTACAACTATATGGTTTAGGAGTTCCAGTGGCTCAATGGTGAGAGCGTCTGACTGGCATTTGGAAGGTTGTGGGTTCCAGTCCCATCTGGAGCTCAGAGTTTTTCTCTGAGTTTAACTTGCGACAGCTTGTACAGGAAAATCAAACGAAAAGGTTTATATTGAGATTTGTTTGATATGTAAATTTAAACCCAGACCACGATTTCTCTCTTATCAAGGTATTTTCAGTTGATGGAATCACTTCAAGAGAATCTTGTTGAACGCAAACAGCTCATGAAATTACTAGGTAATCATGTGAATAAAGTATAACATTTAACAGAGAATAATGCATGGATGCGCGGAAATATGAAATTTATTTCGAGTGTTGACTAGGATATCTCACAGCGAGCAAAGCAAACGAGTGAGATATCTTGGTCAACATGAGAAATAAATTTCATATTTCCAAGCATTCCTGTATTGTTCTATTTATTATATAAAAAATAGTCCTATTTCCCCACAAAAATAGAGCAGTAAACTTTAATACGTTTCACGATAATCGACATATGTGAGATTATCATAAATAATCGCACATGTGAGATTATCGTTTTATTAGTGGTGGAAACATCAATAAAACAATCCACTTTATATAATAAAGCAAACCTATTAATTAATTAATTAATTAATTAATTAATTAATTCCTGCCTGCCTGAGCTGGCCAAAAACAGGGTTGTAACCCTCAGACATCCTAGATAGCAATGGTCAAAAAGTGCTCCATGGCATGGATATACTGTATATACTGTATATACTGTATATATATATATATATATATATATATATATATATATATATATATATATATATATTTAACAAATAAAACATAAAGCTCCGTGCATATGTACTCTTATAAAGGCACGTTTGACGTCATTTGAACACGAAAGAAGTTGAGTAGAGGTACGAGGCGATAGCCGAGTGCCTTTACACTTCTTTCGTGTTCAAATCACGTCAAATGTACCTTTATAAGGGTACATATGCACAGGAGCGATATGTTTTATTTGTTTTATAAAATAAGAAGAGGAAAAATCAAACTAAAAGTGAGGTAGTTTAGGAATTTGGCGGGCTTTTCCGGCCAGCTGACGCCATTTTATGCCATTCTACGTCATTCATGATCTATGTTCTCTTATAAATGCACGGAGCCCAGCCAATCAGAGCGTGAGTAGAAGGCACCTTATTTTATATATATATTTATATATATATATATATATATATATATATATATATATATATATATATATATATATATATATATATATATATATATATATATAAACATCACAATCAAGAGATGGATGTGGGATATACCACAGTGCTAATCGTACCATCAGCTACACCGTGCTGATGAGTCCCGAAAGGACGAAACAGCTGTCCACAGTTGCTGATGGTGGCCAGACACTGCACTAATGATCGTCATTTTCACCAGTTAATCTGTGCAATGCAGATGGTGTGGACATAGACAATATATCATTTTTTAGCCATATATATATTGATTTTTTTTTTCAGCTGAATCCCTGCTGCAATTTCATGATTCAAAAGAAACCTCATCATAATTGACCAGTTGCATTATGTTAACCAACAAATATGTTAATTGTTATTTTTAAGCATGTGAGATCAAATGATTATAAAAATGGCACTACATTTAAAAGGCCAATTATTTCTTAACTTTTTAGAGGCATTGTGTGAAATGGTTATTATTTTAATAAAATATAATAATTATCTAAACCACGATGTGACTACTGTGATGCAATTTAGTTTTTTATGTGTAAATATTCCAAATGTTGCCTTTGAATAATAAACAAATATTTCTGGTTTGATTAGATTAAGGATGGTTGGTGTGTTAAGACTTTTTATTTGTATTTTTTATAATTGAAATAAAATTTCTACAACATGAACAGTTCACTGGCCTTTCTTGGTCTTGCCAGACATAACAACTGGCTTCACTGTTGGTCCATATTTGGTATTTGATAAACGAGATAGATAGTACAGAGCAATACATGAAAAGATCAAACTATAAAAAGTAAAAAATATACTGTTTTAACAAAGTTCTAGAGAGACTGATTAATTGGATATGTAATCAGCAGTTTCTCTAGTATAAATAATTGGCTGGTTACAGATTACTACCATTTGTGTTCAAGCGTTTACCAAATAACTAGTTGTTTTCGAGTTTTGAAACAAATGTTGTCCAATGACAACTATACGTTTGACAGATCAAATCAATAATGAATACTAGGGTTGTAACTTTCTGTTGTCAATACTTGTCATTGTTCTTTTCACATGGCAGCGTTTGCTTGGCATAACTTGTCTTTTGGCTTAAAGTGTATATGAAACGAAAATTAAATTTGTCTTATTTGAAAGAACTCTTAAAATAATGGGGAATATCAATTTACAGACTTTTCATATTTTACTTAGTTCTTGAGATATTTAGACTTATGTGATATGCAAATGAGATAACTTATGGTTCGTTTTTTCACTAATTAACATATTCGAAAATCGTGAATATTTTTAAGATTATTGATCAAAATCACTTGTAACTTGTCTTTCATGTTTAGTTGCATGAACTGTAGCAATATGCAAAGTTTCAAGTGATTTTGTTCAATAATCTTAAAAATATTCACGATTTTCTAAGATGTTAATTAGTGAAAAAACGATCCATAAGTTATCTCATTTGCATATCACATAAGTCTAAATATCTCAAGAACTAAGTAAAATATGAAAAAGCTGTAAATTGATATTCCTCATTATTTTAAGAGTTCTTTCAAATAAGATAAACTTAATTTTCATTTCATATACACTTTAATTGTCAGAATTGGAATGGTCAGCGAATGCAGGTCATCTGGTAAGGGTAGTTCACTTTGATATGACCTGCCAGACACATTTATTTTGTATTCCATTACCGTGCGATGCAATTTGCATATATATGCATATACATGTATTACCAACTGTTAAGGGAAGCGCCGCGATCCCAGCTTACACAACTGTTAAGTGGCCTCAGTTTTCAGTCAGAAGCTCAATATAATAAAAAAAAAAAGAGGAAGGACCATCACAGGTGTCAGAGTTGGGCTCCCTGTGGATCAACTGGACGTCACACAATACATATTAGTATTGGAATTCTTGTGATGCACCAAGCTTTTTATGCAAAAATTTCGAGGAGTTCAAAAAGAACTTGTTATTAAACAGACTGGAAAACAATAGCGAAGGGCACAAAGTATTCATGTTTGTCAGAGTTTAATTTATTTTTTTGTGTTCTTGACAAGAGAAAATGACTCTTTAAGAATCCCTCGAGATTCTACTTTGGGTTGTTTGTCTGAGTTTTGGCTTGTATGAAATTAACTTGGGCTTTGCTTTAGAAAATGGCTGGCAGGCTGTGGGGCTCGCAGCTCTGTCCATACACGTGGCAAAAATTGTTATCATCTTTGACTAATGACTAGAAACTTTGGACTATCCTTGGGATCTAGTTTTGTATTCCATGTTTGTCGTGGCCTGTGAGAAAATATTAATGCAATGTTGAAACTTGAAATGGAAGCAGTAACAACGGAAAGTTACACCCCCTATTCGTTATTGAAATCAAACATATAGTTGTCATTGGACAACGTTTGTTTCAAAACTCGAAAACAACTAGTTATCTGTATTCACTAAATGCTTGAATGCAAATGGTAGTATCAGTAGGGTGAGGCGGTTAATCGATAAACCGGAAAAAACCGATGTTTTTCGAAAACCGATTCGACCGATGTTGCTCCAGGCAAAAAACCGAAAAACCGAAAAAACCCGTTTGAATCTCAGTAACATTGAAACAAAATGGCAGTAATAATTACAGGGAAGCGAAGCATCAAAGCTAAGCCGGATCACACGCTTGATTGGTTCAGCAAATCAGTGCCCTGATTGGTTCAACAGAAAGCGGACCTCTGCGAAGACAGGTAGCGTATGACTCATCGCAAAAATATTCAGAGTTAACAAATTAACATATAAACACGTGCAATAGCATTCAAACATTAAACTTCAGTTGGTCGTTTGCTTACACTATCCCGAAGTCTTTCTGTTTTTGTTAAAATGAGTAAGAGTGCAGTTTGGAATTTCTTTAAGAAGCCAGAAAGAGGAGAGGATTTTGCCGTGTGCAAAATCTGTACGCAGTCCGTTAAAAACAAGGGAGGAAACACAACCAATTTGCTGCAACATCTTCGAAGAATCCATCCTTCCCAATATGCGACGATGACTCCATCAGGACGAAAGTCAGCACCGAGTCTCTCCAAGGAGATTGACACTTACCTCAGTTATCCAGTCATTGACGGAGACGACGAACCTTTAGAATGGTGGAAGGTTAACGCAAAAGAACTTCCGTTACTGTCACAATTGGCAAGAATATACCTCGCCATTCAAGCCACCAGTTCGCCATCAGAGAGGCTTTTTAGCAAAGCGGGGCAAGTTGCTACACCAGCGCGAGCGCAACTAAAGCCCGAGAAAGTTGACAAACTTGTCTTCCTAGCGGAGAATTTGTAAGGATAGACTATCGCATTCGCTTGTATATAGATAGAAAGAAAGCCAGTTTTACTGTTACTTAGTCATTTCCTTGTGTGTAGAACGTATATAGCTACAATGTTTGAAAATTTAATTCTTGTAAATATTACGATACATTGTACTAACTGTTTTAAAAACTAAAGTCTTGAACGTGTAGCGTGAAGTTTAATCAAGTAAATCTACAGATATAAATATCGATTTTTTCGGTTTTTTCGGTTTTTTCCAGGCGGTTTTCGGTTTTTACCCTGAACCGCCTCACCCTAAGTATCAGTGAATTGTCTGTTCCTTATAAAAAATCTTATACAGTGGCTACTAAGATTGACTTAGTAAAATTACAAGTATTTTGAGAGGCAATGAAAGATTAGATTAAGTTGAAAGAATAAAATCTGCTGTATTACTAAATGGTCATATTGTCATTCACTCTGTACTGTACTGCACTGTACTGCACTGTACTGTACTGTACTGTACTGTACTGTACTGCAGTGTACTGCACTACACTACACTACACTGTACTGTACTGCACTGTACTGCACTGTACTGTACTGTACTGCACTTTACTGTACTGTACTGTACTGCACTTTACTGTACTGCACTGCACTGTACTGTACTGTACTGCAATGTACTGTACTGTACTGCAATGCAATGTACTGTACTGTACTACACTGTACTGTACTGCACTGCACTGTACTTTACTTTACTGCACTGTACTGCAATGTACTGTGTACTGTACTGTACTGCAATGTACTGTGTACTGTACTGTACTGCACTGTACTGCACTGCACTGTACTGCAATGTACTGTGTACTGCACTGTACTGTACTGTACTGCACTGTGCTGTACTGCACTGTACTGCACTGTGCTGCACTGTACTGTACTGTACTGCACTGTACTGTACTGTACTGTACTGTATATGTAACTTACACTACTTGTAAACATTTTTGCAGATTATATTACAGCAATACTAACCAAGTTGTCACACAAACACGATGTACCAAGCCTGACACAAACATTGAAGCCATTAGGCAAAATACAACTAAAAGAAACAGATAAACATTGAATTTTACACAAGTAAATCCAAAAGAGACCTGGTTATAAAAGAGATATTCGTAAAAACTGGCCACCAAATTAGAATTCTGTTATAAGCATTTAAATTAGCCCTTATGACCTCGTTTTAAAGTAAAAATTCTTTTGAATTTCCCACATGAAAACGAGTTCATAAGAACTAATTTATATGTATACAGAAGAATTTTAATTTGGTGGTCATTTTTGAATAAGGTCTATTATGGTTTAAATATGTATTTATAAAAATTATAAATACAATACTATTAGACTAGTTCCTAATGTTTTTACATGAACTTACTTTCAGGCACTAGTTTGGTTTGGAAATTCTTTCCAAATGTCATGTGCTCAAAATTACCTATTGCCTAAAAACACTGTCAAGGAAATAAAAAATACTGCATGACCAGAAAAAAGAGCTATATTTACCTTACCACAGTGGTGTAGCCACTGTCTTGGGTTGGGGGGGGGTGAGAACCTCTAGCTCCTAGGGAGTCCAGAGGCAGACCCAGGGTTCGAGATTAGAATTTTTTGTAGGTATCCATCATGGATACCAGCATTTCTAAGTTGGTACCCAAAGTCAACATGTGGTATCCAACTTTGACACTGTATATACACTATATATTGATGGTCCAGGATGGTCCAGTAAATTCAAAAAAGTTATGTGACACAACCTGTTCACCTGATATTCAGAATCGAGTTGTTGAATCATGATAATGATCCAACCAAGAAAACCCACAATGTTGTGCGTTGTTTCATGAAGATCTAGGGCCCACTCGTAGCCCGAATACGGTCTTCCCTTCTTGGCTAAAGAATGTGAAACTCGAAACATCACACGCATTTTCTCGAACTCCTTTTCGTGCAGTACACGTAGTGCTCTTTCAGCAGGATTTGTGCCCGGTTCAGCACTAAGAGCTTTAACATTTGCAGCACATTTAACATGCCCGCTACTTGTGTTGTGCTTTCGAAGTGATTTGATGTGGAAATTATCACATCCTTTAACAAATGCACTTGATTTATCTGCATGCTTATTCTTCATGCAAACATCGCAAAACATTTTTTTGTTGACTAACCTCACCCATGGAAATGCCTTTTGCGACAATGGGTTAAACTTGCGCTTTTGTTTCGCATTTGACCTTTCACTTTGATCGATATTAATAGCATCATTTCCTTGATCACCTTGATCCGTAGGCAGTATCGATGATGTAATTGACCTGGTAAACTCTTGAACTTCCTCAGAAGCTGAAGGATTGTCGGTCGGATTCCGAACAACAAATTTCCACATCATTTAATTTACTTGTAATACATTTTGAAAAACTATAAAACCTCCGGGTAGAAAAGCGGCGAACAGCGAAACACGAGGCCGCACCATTTGTAAATAATGGGATGACCATGTAAGGATTTCCGGATGCTGACAATTACAGCCTGACACACCCACCATTTGCAGGCACGTGCCTGTGTATACTATACAACCTGCAATCCTACATATAATTTTCACCGTTTCGAAATTCGTAAATTATGATAAACCCATGCTCGAAAATGCTCGAATGTTCTCAGTTTCTTTTGGTATATACAAACCTTTACTCTATATATTTTGTATTCTTTAACTAATACCCATAATTTTGGTATTTCATCAACAATTTACTTGGTATCCAGCTAGGATACCAAGGTTATAACATGTGGTATCCAAAACTGAAATCTGGTATCGTCAGGATACTAGGATACTGCAAATCTCGAACCCTGGGCAGACCCCCCTGGAACATTTTGGATTTCTAGGGTCTCTGAAACACTATTTCCTGCATTTTGAGGCAAGTATTTAAGAGTAATCTGAAAGCAATAAATTACATAATTTTGTTGAAATCAAACCAGAACATAGAATGATACATGTCAGAATATCTTTAGATTGGAGGCATTTTGTATAGACCCTTAGTTACACTGTCCAAAACTGTTGGTTACTGGTAACATTTCTCTGCCAAAATGAGCCAAAGTGCTGTTTGGCATTTCTTCAAGAAAGCCAAAAAACCATACGATTCTCCTGAATGTAAAATTTATCTTATATACTGCATGTTTCTTTGTAATTCGTAGTTAGGATGTTATAATCAATACAATTGTTTTTGAAACTGAAATCTTACATGAGTAGCGTCATGCATGTTTTTTTAACTATGGTTTTGAACGCGTTTTAAAAAAATTGGTTCACTCAGTTTTTTCAGGCGGTTTTCATTTTTTTATAAAAACCACCTCACCCTATATATATATAAATATATATATATATATATATATGACATTATTAGTCTATTCCCCCCAAGTTTCTTGACGGATTTCAACTTTTCACGAGAAAGGTCTTGGAGACCATTGGGGGTGGGGGGTGGGGGTGATCTTATAATTCAGTTTATTTTTACTGTTACTTGAAAAAGGATTGAATTCCAAATAAAATGAAAATAAAAGGCCATTGTGTCTTTTTGACACAACAGTACTGCTGACTGATGTTATATAGTTCTAAAATAAATGCAAGCTCCATTCTATAAAAGCAGATAAGGAAAGGATACTGTTACAAGAAAGATGAAGAACTGTGATCCCAAAAATCCACCAAGAATAGTCATCCATTCTTTAGAAGCAAGCTGTGATTTGAAAGCCATCATGGCAGCCAAGGTCAACACTGCCAAAGTTGCTGAGAAAACGCACGATGTTGAAGTCGGAAGAGCTGGAATTCAAGAAAAAATTCAAGTTTATGGTTTCATTTATTTAATATTGCAAGTGATTAAGTATTTCCTTTTCTTTCAAACGGAATAAACAACCAAGATTTCACTCACCCATTCTTGGGACAAAAGGACACCTCAGCATTCAAAACAAAAAGAGCAACGACACCAGAAGACTGGTGACAAGTTATCGGGATCTGAAGGGATAAACAAGGATGAATAGGTACCTATAACTCCTTCAAATCCTTCATTCATTCATTCAATGTTTGTTTGTTTGTTTGTTTGTTTGTTTGTTTGTTTGTTTGTTTGTTTGTTTGTTTGTTTGTTTGTTTGTTTGTTTGTTTGTTTGTTTGTTTGTCTGTCTGTCTGTCTGTCTGTCTGTCTGTCTGTCTGTCTGTCTGTCTGTCTGTCTGTCTGTCTGTCTGTCTGTCTGTCTGTCTGTCTGTCTGTCTGTCTGTCTGTCTGTCTGTCTGTCTGTCTGTCTGTCTGTCTGTCTGTCTGTCTGTCTGTCTGTCTGTCTGTCTGTCTGTCTGTCTGTCTGTCTGTCTGTCTGTCTGTCTGTCTGTCTGTCTGTCTGTCTGTCTGTCTGTCTGTCTGTCTGTCTGTCTGTCTGTCTGTCTGTCTGTCTGTCTGTCTGTCTGTCTGTCTGTCTGTCTGTCTGTCTGTCTGTCTGTCTGTCTGTCTGTCTGTCTGTCTGTCTGTCTGTCTGTCTGTCTGTCTGTCTGTCTGTCTGTCTGTCTGTCTGTCTGTCTGTCTGTCTGTCTGTCTGTCTGTCTGTCTGTCTGTCTGTCTGTCTGTCTGTCTGTCTGTCTGTCTGTTTGTTGACCACAAGATTCTCCGTGTAGAGGAAATGCTTGATTGTGCTCATTTACATTATGTGTACTGTTGAGAAAATCCAACGCAGAGCATCGAATACATTTTAAATGATTATGAATCTAACTACAAGGCAGGCTTACTACTTTGCAACTCCTACCAGTTAACTACTGGCATGAACTAAAGGATCTCTGTACAATGGCAAAGCTACAATCTTGGACAATAATAGTTGTAACAGTCAACCCCTCCCCCCCGATTCAATGTTGTTATATGAAACTCCGTTCCAGCATTGTTTCATTTCGGTCAACATTGAATCGGGGGGTGTTACAACATTATTGTCCAAGATTGTCCTTGACTGATTTTTCTTAATATTGTTTAAAATACAGCTAAAAGATGCTTTCTATTTGTAAATTAAAGTCACTAAACAGTGGTGAAGTTTGAGACTGTTTGGTGCAATTAGTAGAAAGATATTTGCATTTAAAATGTATAGATTGCGCTCTACTACGCACGCTTCTCCGCCATATTTCTCTGCCTGAAGCCCTTTCTTTGTCACTCAATAATATCTACGTCACTAGTATTGCGAGAGAAAGTGTGAGAGTTGGTAACTTGGATAGGATAACTGTTGAAAGAGAGATGTATTAATAATATTACTATTGTTTCGATATGACGCTCATATTTCAGCCGTTGGGTGATCGATATCTGAACCCGCTTTAACTAAATCTATATCTGACATTGTGATGATTGGGGGAAAATAAGCACGTACGGTGTATTTCATTTCATAATAGAACGTTTTATTTAAGTTTAAAAATTATTTCCCCAGCTAATACTATCAATGAATTGTTAATGGGAATATAGTTATTTTTATATTAAGATTAATAGCTTCGAAAACTAAGAAGACCCGCCGCTACCTTGTCGTTGAAATTTGAGAAATTATCGTATTGCCGCACGTGTTTTAGACGAAGCGAAATCTGGAAGAGGTTGAAATCATTCAATAAATAAGTGTAAAGCTTAAGCCTCTTTTATAGAATGCTTGTAAGGCCACATTTATTCATAAGCAGTTGGTTTAATTTCCCCTGCGCAACTATATACCGCCTTATGCAACGGTCTACCACGGTCTACCACGGTCTACCATGGGTTTCAAAGGGATTTACATGTATATTAATTTTGTTATATTGTAGTGGTAGACCGTGGTAGACCGTGGTAGACCGTTGGTGGATGGTTCAGATAACTATTTATTATATAAATTATAAAAACACGATGAATACCGACATAATTTTAAGATATATTTTAATGTCCAATCGTCTTAGTGTTACTCTACATGTCAATACTTCAATCTCTGGCCTTTCCTTTCCTTAATATTTGTTATTCTTTTGCCCATGGAAGAGATTATGTTATTTGTAATTTGGATGTCCAAACTACGGAGGGTATTTAATACTTGATATTGAAAATTTGATGCAAACTAATCTTTTAATGCTGTACCACTACCGTAACATAAAAAAACTAGTTGTTTTATCAAAATTAGGAAAATTGCGTCTTAGACAATCTTGGACAATAATAGTTGTAACAGTCAACCCCTCCCCCCGATTCAATGTTGTTATATGAAACTCCGTTCCAGCATTGTTTCATTTCGGTCAACATTGAATCGGGGGGAGGGGGTGTTACAACATTATTGTCCAAGATTGTCCTTGACTGATTTTTCTTAATATTGTTTAAAATACAGCTAAAAGATGCTTTCTATTTGTAAATTAAAGTCACTAAACAGTGGTGAAGTTTGAGACTGTTTGGTGCAATTAGTAGAAAGATATTTGCATTTAAAATGTATAGATTGCGCTCTACTACGCACGCTTCTCCGCCATATTTCTCTGCCTGAAGCCCTTTCTTTGTCACTCAATAATATCTACGTCACTAGTATTGCGAGAGAAAGTGTGAGAGTTGGTAACTTGGATAGGATAACTGTTGAAAGAGAGATGTATTAATAATATTACTATTGTTTCGATATGACGCTCATATTTCAGCCGTTGGGTGATCGATATCTGAACCCGCTTTAACTAAATCTATATCTGACATTGTGATGATTGGGGGAAAATAAGCACGTACGGTGTATTTCATTTCATAATAGAACGTTTTATTTAAGTTTAAAAATTATTTCCCCAGCTAATACTATCAATGAATTGTTAATGGGAATATAGTTATTTTTATATTAAGATTAATAGCTTCGAAAACTAAGAAGACCCGCCGCTACCTTGTCGTTGAAATTTGAGAAATTATCGTATTGCCGCACGTGTTTTAGACGAAGCGAAATCTGGAAGAGGTTGAAATCATTCAATAAATAAGTGTAAAGCTTAAGCCTCTTTTATAGAATGCTTGTAAGGCCACATTTATTCATAAGCAGTTGGTTTAATTTCCCCTGCGCAACTATATACCGCCTTATGCAACGGTCTACCACGGTCTACCACGGTCTACCATGGGTTTCAAAGGGATTTACATGTATATTAATTTTGTTATATTGTAGTGGTAGACCGTGGTAGACCGTGGTAGACCGTTGGTGGATGGTTCAGATAACTATTTATTATATAAATTATAAAAACACGATGAATACCGACATAATTTTAAGATATATTTTAATGTCCAATCGTCTTAGTGTTACTCTACATGTCAATACTTCAATCTCTGGCCTTTCCTTTCCTTAATATTTGTTATTCTTTTGCCCATGGAAGAGATTATGTTATTTGTAATTTGGATGTCCAAACTACGGAGGGTATTTAATACTTGATATTGAAAATTTGATGCAAACTAATCTTTTAATGCTGTACCACTACCGTAACATAAAAAAACTAGTTGTTTTATCAAAATTAGGAAAATTGCGTCTTAGACAATCTTGGACAATAATAGTTGTAACAGTCAACCCCTCCCCCCCGATTCAATGTTGTTATATGAAACTCCGTTCCAGCATTGTTTCATTTCGGTCAACATTGAATCGGGGGGAGGGGGTGTTACAACATTATTGTCCAAGATTGTAGCTATAGAGAATGTTTATGCTTGGATGTTCATAGATGTTTTGGATCAAATGCAGAACAATACCTATATAGATATATTTAAATTATTATTTTCACAGTTTATCTAGTTGGGCCTTGAGCCTGTTATAAACTTGTCTCACTGTATTTTAGATATAATTTCTTTTATATTTAATTTAATTTAGAGTCTCGGAAATGTCTGAGCATTCTGAGGGGTGATTTTTAAGAACCGACTGAAGGTCATAAAATGTTTTATAAAAACTAGTTAAAATACAACAGATTTCTGGCTGTTTCAGTGTTTTGCATTGTGTGAGAACTCATCAGCATGTGCACTTTCAAATATAATATGGAAAATGTTGTGAAGAAGTGGAACTATAAAAAGATTTTTCACCACCACATACATCTTATCAATTAAAAACTATTTAACTAATGAAACTATTCAACTGAATAGCTTATCCATACACATTTTATCCTGGGGCAAAAAGGGACGTTTACTGGGGCCCCTCTAAATCAATTCGGGGGGGGGAGGGGCTCAAGAGGGTCCCCAGTTATATAGTTAGTTCTCAATTTTATAATTAAAAAATATAGAAGTAATGGGAACATACTCTGTCTAATCTATTGTAATTAATATTAAATTTTTGGACTTTCCAACTTCCTTCGCAAGCAACTCTGTGGGCTCTTAGGTGAAGAGGTGAGAAAAACTTGGGTGGAGTGGGAGTGGACAATCTTGGGTGGAGTGGGCAATCTTGGGTGGAGTGGGCAATCTTGGGCACTGGAGTGGGCAATCTTGGGTGGAGTGGGCAAACTTGGGTGGGGTGGGCAATCTTGGGCACTGGAGTGGGCAATCTTGGGTGGAGTGGGCAAACTTGGGTGGGGTGGGCAATCTTGGGTGGAGTGGGTAAACTTGGGTGGAGTGGGCAATCTTGGGCACTGGAGTGGGCAATCTTGGGTGGAGTGGACAATCTTGGGTGGAGTGGGTAATCTTGGGTGGAGTGGGTAATCTTGGGTGGAGTGGGCAATCTTGGGTGGAGTGGGCAATCTTGGGTGGAGTGGGCAATCTTGGGTGGGGTGTCACATTAGCCACAAAGTGCACAGAGTTGCATGTGGAGTAGGCTAAAGGTTGTTGTCCCATTTGAGGCAGCACTTCACTTGCGATAGTATTAAACTTCTAGTATAGTTATAGCATGGATAGTAAGAACCATGGATAGTCTTTTTACTATCCAGTTATAGCCTTTCACCTCTGCCAGCCGGGTTCCTTTCCTCCTGATAGCAGTTTATAAATAAATAAGATTAGTTTTAAAGTTTAGTTTCGTTTAGTCGAGTAAATTATATATCCTTATTTTATGCAAACATTTTTACATATACATTTTGTAACAGAATACGAGTGCAATCGATATCCCAAGCATTTTATGGCGGGAAGTGTTCCGTTGATCTGTTTTGAATTTGATTGGTGTTTGGCAACTAATCCTGTTTCTTATTGGTTGTTCAAAAACCAGAAACCAATCAAATTCAAATTCAAAACAGGAAGTTACACAGCAATAATTTGATATGACATGTAAACTATTTTCAGCCATATATTTGCATATTTTGGATCGATCCTTTATATACTTTGCGCGCCCGTTCTCCAAACAAACGAGGGTTCAAAGTATAAAACGATCTTTGGCGGAAGAAATTTAACCGTTTTCGTCTCATGACCGAAGAAAAATGGCAAAAGAAACTCTACAACCAGTAAATAATGAATTCAAATCGGTTGTGGCTAATGTAATAAATTTCAAGGCTTCAGAAAATGCTAGTTGGCGGTTAGGATCTGGCAAGGACGACAGAAGCTGTCCGCCAACTGTTAAGGAAATGATTGAAGATATCGCGAGATGGCAAAGTCAATTCAAAGAACGAGAGAATAAGATAGATAGCGAGAGTTTGGAGAATGTTCAACACGAGTTACTTACTGACTTCATATATTTTCTGAACCGCGAGGAAGACCACGGCCTCGGAACATGGGAAGAGACAGAACAGACGTTGAAACGAAATCGTAAGAAACACTTGGTAAACAAACCTCTTTCCAGGGAAGAACAAGAAACGCTGAATATATACCACGCTTATGAGTATTTGAAAAGAACTATTGACGAAGAATGTCGAGAAGATAAGACTTTGGTTGGTTTTGTTGAAGGTGGTATTGTAAAAGAATTACACAAAATCATATTGAACAATCTACCTTTGTCAAATGGTATGACCAAAGCAGGAGTGTGTAGCAACAAACAGCGATGTACTACATTCAAGGGAGAACTGTATTTTTACCAGAAGCCAGACAATATGGAGGAAGCTATGAATACCCTCCTTGATCGTTTTAATTCTTTGTTAGAGTGGTTAAATTCAGAAACAGATGAAACAGTCAGAGTGTATATGTTGTTCAGAGCCAGTAGTTGGTTGTTGTTTGAACTTCTTGATCTTCATCCTTTTAGTGATGGCAATGGTCGATTGTGTAGGTTGTTGTGTAGTTACACTTTATCGGTACTCACTCCTTTCCCCACACCAGTTTATAATGTTTCATGTGAGTCGAGTGCCAATGATTACCACGAAGCTTTAGTTAATGCAAGAAAATCTAAGAACAGGTATCCAGAGGAATTGACCACAATGGTCATACAGAGTAACTGGTATGCTTGGCAAGAATTTTTAGAAAAACTACGGCAGCAGGGACATTGTAATTTCGTAAAATTAGATTAGACTTTACAGTACTTCAGTACTATTGTATTATAACTGATAGTATTTTGTATGATAAGATTGCATTTTTGAAATCTAAAGATATGACTGATTTTCCATTTTATCCCACATACAACATGTGATGTCATTGCTCAAATAGCCAATTACTCAAGAATGGGATAAGATTTGAAAGGCATGTAAAAGCCATTTTTAATTATCTTAGATGTTCTTCCAAATACAATCTTAAAATTTCATTTCATAGGCACTTTAAAATAGTGTTGCAATTTAGTTCCTCAACTTGACTGATTCACTCCATGAAATTTATTGAACAACTTGCTGTTTTTAATTTGATTAGTTTGCAATTTCTGAACAACCAACAGGAAATAGGCTTATTTTAGTCAAACACCAATCAAATTCAAAGCAGGTTCAATGAAGGTCATCAAATAATTGGTCTATTTTATTGCCCTGACAACAATAACAACAAATCAATCATTTTTATTTTCTTTAAAAAACCCAGACATAGACCACTTTCATAAAGGCCTTTACTTTAAATATTCTTTTATGTGTAATCTAAATGAGCCTTTCTAGCCTCGTTATGAAGCAAAGATTCTTTTGAATTGCAGACACACAAAGAGGCCAGAAAGGCTTATTAAGATTCACGTAAAAGAATATTCAAATTAGTTACTATTATGAAAGTGGTCTATAAACGCTGAATATATGCTGTCACCTTCAACAGCCTGTTGGATGCTGGCTGTCAACCAAGAGCCATAACTGACCACAGAGTACAGCTAAGATCAAATATGTTGAGTTTGCAGAAAGAGAAAAACTGAAGAACCCAAAGAAATTATAACCCTCAAAGCTTGGGAGACCAATCACAACTCTATAATCTGTATTGAGCTTGAGAATCGACACTGGGTTATTTACTTAGGTGGTCAACAACCGAAGCATACTAATTTAATAACTTGAGCAGTGAGAGGCAATGCTCATATTTCTAGCTGGATAAAAAAACTTCAGCCACAAAAAGTAGTAATAAACACAATTTTAAACCCCTAAACCAGACTGCAGAGTTGGGCAGCGGCGCACCCGAGATAAATTGAGATAGACTTTTTGGCGCACCTGAAATGTATTACGTAATAATTCTCGTTATTACTCGCGCACCTACAAGCGAGTAAGACGACAGTCGTTGTTTAGTTGTTGTGCTATATCCCAACCATGCAATGTATTATTAAATTAATTTAAATGCATATCGTTTACAATTCTTTAAGTGTGCATACATTGTACACATAATTCATAAATCACATTGCAGTTATTTGATGTTGTATATGTGTGTATATATATATATATATATATATATATATATATATATATATATATATATATATATATATATATATATATATATATATATATATATATATATATATATATATATATATATATATAGATGTTGGCAGTTTTGATCGCTATTATCTACAAGTACAATGTACAGCTACGAAAAAACGACAGCTTTTATAAAGGTTTATGTGTAGTTAATGGGAACCACATTGGAGTTTTAGTCGCGTAATGTTGTAAAACAAGGGAGAATTTGAATGAAGCGCAATTAGCCTCCGGCTATGTTGCGTATGAAAAGCGACACGGAACACGCTGTTGAGAATGTTTGAAAATGTCAGTAGTGTCTTGGATGTAGGAGGGTACGTAGGGGATGAGTGAGTAAAAGGCTATACACATGGAAAAATAAAAGCTTGTAGTCAACTGGCATAAGAATTTGCTCTCTTTAACTATAAGCTTTACACGTGGCGTTTAGGAATGTCGCTGTCAGTCACAGTAAAACTAGTACACAATGTGGCGAGCTTGGAAAAGCTCTCTCCTTTCGCTACGGGGTTATCACAATTTTTTATAAGTTTGAGTGTAGTTAATGGGAACCACAAAGGAGTTTTAGTCGTGTAATGTTGAAGAATGAGGGAGAGCCCAGCAAATGACTTTGAAACAAGACATAAGAAAAAGAATTTATTTACTGACGTTTCGTTGTTACATGACAACATCTTCAGAGCATTTAAACTATATTACAGTTGGTTCACTAACTATATTACAGTTGGTTCACTATATATACTACAAAGATATACTGGTTTAAAATTACAAGAACGGTTACAAAATTTAAAATTCAAACGGACAAATGAACTGTCAAGAACAGACAACAGAGATGAATATCAATAACAGACAACATACTTTGTCCGTTTGAATTTTAAATTTTGTAACCGTTCTTGTAATTTTAAACCAGTATATCTTTCTAGTAAATATAGTGAACCAACTGTAATATAGTTTAAATGCTCTGAAATGTTGTGATGTAACAACGAAACGTCAGTAAATAAATTCTTTTTCTTTTTATTATGTCTTGTTTCAAAGTCATTTGCTGGGCTCTGATATTCATTTTTAAATTGCGTTTTCCGCCTGGTGTGTCTATCGCTACAATGAGGGAGAGATTAGAAGGGAATTTGAATAAAAAGCGGCTCTGTTGCGTTTGGAAAGGCGATATGGACCATGCTGTTCGACATGCAGTGTAGATATATTGCTTAAAGAACCATGTAAAAAACGACAGAAACGGACTGCTAGTCTGCTTAAAACGTTCAAATCCAATGTCTCCGACGAAATTTCAAGCAATGAGTTATAATAAAATGATCCCGAATAAGTAAAATTGTAATAAATCCAACGTTAAACAATTCTTTACGCTTTTTCGATCACACGTGGGAATTTGCAATTTTCGCATAATGTATACAGATCAGCGAGCCAGTGGCTGCTCATGTTTTATTAGCGTGCACATTGCGCACTTAGCCTGCACCTGGGGGCGCTCCTCAAGCTATTTTGCGCACCCGCACTTGGATTTGGTCGATTTTGCGCACCCGAGATCTCGTCGAAAAGTGCCCTACTCTGCAGTCTGGCCCCTAAATACTTAAAACAGAACATGTGATCCTGCCAAGTAATTTTAACCCTGCTGCCTAGAATGTCTGAGGCACAGAATAAAGACTCTGACTGAGGGTTCTCACTTCTCCCTTTGATGATGAGTAAAATCGTCTAAGTTAGCCGATTTTTCAGTGATTTTTTTCACAGAAAAGTATAATTATTATAAATATAATAGGAAAGTTTGATTCAAATAAAAAAAGTAAGCTCACAGTAACAGTTACAGAAACACTTTGAAGTCTGACGACGAGTCTTTAGTACTTTAATCTGGCTAACGCAAGGGAAATGGGGTGTTCATTAATTCAACGGTGGTTGTAATCTCGTTGCTGATGCAATGATCGACTTTAATATCTTTTATTGTCGCTTTCGATTCAGCTATGATTCAGCTCACCTTTCAAACGGTTTGGAGTTCGTTGCCAAGCTTCAAATTACGTTTCACCCTTTCTCAATAAATTCATTACGAAGTTCGATTTGATGTTCGAATTTGAAAAAAAAAGTGTCCGGCTCTGTTGTTGTTACAGTATTGTTATTTTAAATCTATTCGTTCATTTGTTCTTTTAAATTTTTGAATTTGTTATTCTACTACTTTGACCGTTTGCAATTTAATATTTGAATCCATATATGTATCGAACATTCGAACTGTGGAATGAACTATGTAATTTGAAACTTGGCAACGAAGTGGAACGCGCGTACCGAGAAAAAGATTAGGCTAGGTTTTCCGCGTAAAAACAGAAACGGAAGTAGTTTTGATTGTAAATTAGAATATCTTATTGGTTCTCAATGATAAATCCTAATTCCTATTGGTTGGTGAGAAATAGAATACAGTGTACTAGTAATTGATACACTCGTACATACGTGCACTGCAGAGTTTGGACACGATGGGCGACAAACGGTCAGATGTTGCCGATGTTCTTGAATTTGACCCATTAGAGAATCCGAAATGGAGAAGTAAAGATGAAACTCCTTCAAAAGTCCAAGAATATCCGAGCGTGCAACAAATGATCAAAGTCATCGTGGAATTTCAAAGAAAAGCAAAGAATGAGGAAGTGTTAAACACGGTTCAACGCAACAGAATCCAAGATGAGTTTCTTTCACGTTATATTTTAAATAATAACGACGAAAAAAAACATGGTGTTGGGACTATTGAAGAAACAGAAGAGTGTATAAAAATAGTCCAGTCGAAGAAACAGCCTGAGAAAGCACCTTCGCGGAAAGAACAAGAAACCATGAATGTCTACAAAGCGTATCAATATTTACAAGAAAAAGTGAAAAAGGAATGTGAAGAAGATAAAGGGTTGTATGGCTTCCTCGAGAGCAGTATTGTTAAGGGAGTACACAAGATAATTTTTGAAGACATAGTGCCCGATAAAAAAAGTCAGACACCGCCTGGAGAGTGTAGCAAAAACCCCCGCAAGACCAGCTTCAAAGGGGAGGAATATTTTTACCAGAACCCTGAAGATATGGATAAAGCGATGGACACGCTTATCGCTCGATACAACTCGTTAATCAAAGACTTGAAAGACGATAGCGACGACACGAGCCGAATACTCAAGCTGTTTAAAACCAGTAGTTGGTTATTGTTTGAACTGCTCTATCTGCACCCGTTTGCAGACGGTAATGGCCGGTTATGCCGACTTCTGTGTAATTATGCGTTGTCGGTGTTTACACCATTCCCAACTCCAATCTATAACATTTGGAGCAAGTCCAGTAAGGATGATTATAGACAAGCGTTAGTCGATGCAAGGCAATCTTCTTCAAGACATCCGGAAGCTTTAACAACAATGTTGATCGAATGCAACTGGCTTGCTTGGAAAGAATTTCATCGCCGGCTGGAGCAGGCAAATTGAATTACAGGAAAATTATTGCGAACTTCCTGTTCCGAATTTGATTGGTTTCTGGTTTTTGAACAGCCAATAAGAAACAGGATTATTTGCCAAACACCAATCAAATTCAAAAGAGAATTCAAAACAGGAGTTAGTTTAAAACGAATCTTATCACTTGAATATATTGCAAAAACAAACAATTGAATTGTTTAATTAATTAATTAATTATAATATCAATGAAATTCCAATATATGACTTCGAAATATTATGCCTTGTGCCCGAGTGTTTTAGATCTGATAAAATACGTGATGCGAGTGTTTTGAATGGCTCATTTGTATTCTTTTTATACAGTTGCGATTTTTCTTGCAACTTGCAACAAATTTACATATGGAAAAAAAATCGCAAGTTGCAGGAAGGGTGTTACACGTTCAGCAACTTGCGATTTTTGTTGTAAGTTGTAGCAAAAAGTAGAAAATGTCAAAATTGCAAGTTGCTACGGGGTGTTACACGGTGAGATTTCTTTGCAACTTACAGTCATGAACAAGTTGTTCCAACAGCACATTTTTATAGCCACACAATACAACATGTTGTAACAGCATGCATGACGAAATAACAACGATGAACAACAATGTTACAACAATGGTGAACATGGTTGATGTATCAACACGTTCTTCGGTTGTTACAACACGCGTGAACAACGGTTGTTGTTTCATCAAGCAGTAACAACTTGTTGAAACAATGAACAATGTTGTTCATTTATCATTGTTGTTCACATATGTCAACAAGTTGTTACAGCATTGTTGCAAGTTGTTACAGCATTGTTCAGGCAACAATGCTGTAACAACTTGCGAGATTTTTACGCGTGTACCAGCTATATAACCAGAAAGTCACTGTTGGTTTCAGATTAGTTTTGATGGGAAGGTTTAGGTTCGCGAGTTCATTTTTAAGCCATACTTTATTCTGGCTAACACCAGAAGATTTTATTCACCTCTGTGGAAGCCCTCAGACAGGAATGAGTTATTAAGAGTATGAGAAATTGTGCAAAATAATCCAATATATTTGGAAAATTCTTCCCACTCTCGAAAACATTGATCCTTCAGGCGTGACTCACCAGAAAATCTTTTAGGCCCGGCATATACACTAGAGAAAATTTCCAAAACAAGTTTAGTACCGAAACACGGTTTCAGAAACAAACTTTTCCAGTGTACGCTGAAAAGTTTTAGAAACCAAGTTTCCCTGATTAGAACACTGTTCTACTTTTTGAAACAAGTTTAAACTTTTTCGAAAATGTTTTTCGGAAACTAAATATATCAACAAAAAATTCCTATAAACATGCTCTCGCCAAAATCAAGCTAGTGGTTCTCTCACTCGCCGCATCTTCTCAGGAATGCCCCAGTGAACCAAATTCAAAGGTTAAAACGAACTTTTCTGTCAAAATAACCTAAAAACAACTTTGATCTTTATATTCTGTAATACCGTTATGTGTTTTCAAACGATAATGGAGATCTCCTATCGAAAACGTATCAAAGGGTTTCCGTCCACACTATCGTTTTCAAGTCGTTTTCGCCGTTTAGTAAAACGCTAAAAAGATCTACAGGGGTATGAATAGTTCTAGGGTGACTGAAACCAAGATAACATAATCGTGACATCATCGTTTTCCAAAAGCTTCGTTTTTTGCCGTCCACACTGGTGCAAAAAAACGGCGTCTTCGAATGTCTCCACCACTACGTTTTCGAAATATCCGTTTTCGGTCACCGCCGAAGCCGGTTATTAGTGTGGACGAAAGGCCTAAGCGTATCAAAAAGTCAAAACGGGAGGCGCATCAAATTAAGTCGGGGCAACCACATTTCCCATTTTTAAATCCAAATTGCAAAAAGGACAGCACTATCTATAGTAAATATCAACAGAATTTTACAAGATACTTATAGATACATGATTCTACCACATTAAAGAAATACCAAATGGTTTTCCGTGTTTGGATGATCCAAACACGCTGGAAATTGCGAGACTGGAGAAAAGCGTCACAAAACACGAGTGTGTTCTTTTAGCTTTTCGAAAGTCGAGCAATTTCCCAAGTGTTTGGATAAGAGTCTCCAAACACGGTAAAAACCATTTGGTATTTCTTTTATAAAATAATCACAAGTGAAGATGATATACTTGTCCGACATTTTCAAAAAATCGTTTTGGCGGGAATTTTCCGTGTTTGGATCATAGAGATCATATAAATACTAGAGGGGGAATCCTATCTTAATTTCAGCCAACCACGGGTAACCAATTGAACGCTACCATCTTGGATTGTTTTGGAGGCAAACATTAGGCGCGTTGAAATATAGCAAGGTTATAGATATATTGCCGAAACAGAGAACGCAGGAGTAACGTTTCGAGCGAAGGCCCTTCGTCAGAGAAAAACGTGAAGAGTGTAAACAAACAATGACCTTATATACGAAAGGTAATCATGTGATCAAACATAAGCCAATCAGATAAAAATGACAATAACAAATTGAAAATGAGATGCCAAAAATTAGCCAACCAAATCAAAATAACAATAACAAATCGATGAGATGCGAAAGATATTTGCTATTCATACCGTCGTTGCTGTATATGAATGCAGTACATCAGTAACTACCAATAGAAAATAAGCAAGGCAGATCTCCAGATTTAACTGTCTGATTAAATTTATTTTTGGTATAGGTAAACTGTAAATACAAACTACAAATACAATATTAAAGTATATGACTGAATAGTAGTAAATAGTGGTTTGGTTAATATTTTAAGCCATTGGATCATTATCAAGATCATCCTCATCTTGATTTTGTAGCAAACCATATTTCATACGGATGGCATCTTGTCTGGACTGGCGTGTCTGCCGCCTTTCTTCATTTCTTTGTTGTCTATTTTGACGGTTTTCTCTCTGTCTACCTTCCTCACGCTGGGCACTGCTTCTACCACGACGTCGACAACAGCAGCAGTACACACAACAACCCAACATTATGAGAATAACTCCTGCTATTGTTGGGATCACAATGATCAAAATATTGCCTGAGAATAAGAAAATGGACAAAATTTGTTACCAGAATTATGACTAATGGCCAAACACTTTCAACATTTCGTTCAACATTGTTGAATTCAACCGTGATTCAACATGTTGAAAGCGTTTGGCCACCCCTGTTGAATGATGTTGAACATTCTTGAATGGCGTTGAACGAAATTTGAACATGTTCAAATTTTCGTTCAACACGCGTTCAGCAATGTTGAGTGAAATGTTGAAAGCGTTTGGCCATGCCTTCAAGGACATTGGCAATACAAATGAAGTTTATCAATGAGAGAACTCGTAAAATTGTAATAGATCTTTTACAACTTAGTGCAACATAGTTGCTTAACCCATTGGTAGCTGGTTGCCAAAAAAATGGCTATTTTACTCTGACGAATGCCCCCTTCCACTGAATGGCCCTGAATTTTTTTTAAATAAGTGCCCCCTATTACCCAATCATGTGAACGTGACCCTTTAGATGGAATCACAGAGTTGGACGTCGAGGATGCTGCACCCGACAAGCTTGTTGTTGACAAAAGTGACTGTGATGATGAACTTGTCATTGATTGAGAACAATTAGCTACATTATAAATATAAACTTGTATTCTATCTACTAGCTAGAGCAGAGAACTAGGGTTTCAGGGTTTTTTAAATCCTTGTTATTGTTCTTTAAGATTGTTATTAAAGTTCTGTGTTTTTATGGAATCAGATTGCGGTGTTTGCTAAAAAATTAAATAAGCACCCCCTCTCAAATACGCACTCCCTCAACCTCCTAAAATTAAATAAGTGTCCTGGGCACTTATTCGAATCATGACAGTATTGCAAGATTTTGATACAAGATTCAAAACTTTGCAAAAAAAGTCTGCACGACACAATTTGACAAGTGTAACATACCTGTATACATATAATATTCCAGAGTTATATAATTCAATAGAATATTTTTAAAATATTCTAATAAATATTTTTTAAATATTCTATTGAATTACAGAATTCTGGAATATTGTAGGATTCTATGGAACACTCAAGTAGAATCGATCCAAATTTCTCATTGAATATCCTACAGAATATTTCCGTAAATTGTAATCTCATCCTGGTACAGAAAGTCAGTGGCATTGGAGTGACACTAAACGTAGGGGGCCCCAAAAATTTTTAGGGGGGTCCAAGGGCATGCTCCCCCATAAGATTTTTAAATCTAGAGTCTCTGAAATGTCATTTCCTGTGTTTTAGGACAAGGATTTACTGAATTCTAAAGGTCCAAAAACGTCATAAAATACTCAAAAGACAACACTTTTCCAGACATTGAATACCTGCATTCAAATTAATTTATTGTATCTTTATTCAAAGTCGTGGGTTAGCTAGGGTTAGTGATTTTGTTAATCATAACTTTATTACTGGCCTTGTTAAAGTGTGTGTGTGTGTGGGGGGGGGGGGGGGGGACATATTCTGGCCCAGCCCCCTCCCCCCCAACCTTCCAACACCCCTGCAGTAAGTTCCCTCACCACCTTTGATGGTCAAAAAACCGTGCTGGAACTTACCATGAGCAGGCCTGCCCAGAGGGGGGGGGGGGGGGGCAACTGGGGCAATTTGCCCTGGGCCCCCAGCTCGAGAGGGGCCCCCTAATTATATTGCTAGTTTACGTTGTAGAGAATCGATAGACGGGGTAGCCAAGCGGCTGTAGTAGGGTGAGGGCCTCCCGACAACTTGAGTATTTCAATATTTTCTGCTTCTCTGTGTTAGTGATTATTTACTGTATTTTGTCCTTAAAGTCCTTACGAAAATTTGCATTGTCATTTCACATGTAAAACTGAAACATTTTCACTTGAAATATCCTTATATCCGATTTATCCGTAAAATGGCATGCGAAATTTTTGCAAGGGGGGCCCCAATTCTTTATTTTGCCCCGGGCCCACTTTAGTCTGTGTGGCCTGACCATGAGGGTGCTAGCCTGCGTAGCCGGCGCTGCAGGGATGGCAATGAATGGTAACGCTAATAATGACGATTAAAATCTATTTGTTTACGGGAATTTTCCAAGAAGAGCTTAATAGCCCAAAATCATGTGGCTTAGTTAAACTCAAATTCTCATTTTACTGGTATAAAGCGGATAAGCTACATGTAACCGACCTTTGAACTCTGTCCCTTTATATAAACGGTACATGCATTGTGTATCGATGTGTATCACAAAATATATGTATAATTATATAAAGTGCTGTTTATTGAGACACAAGCGGAGATCTCTATTTTAAACTATTCTTTTGTAATAAATAGTAACAGATCTTACCAGCTATTTTACACTGCTTCCAATACCAATGATTTCCGCCGCAATGACGAGGAATAATTTTAGATTTGTGGTATTCACGGCAAGACTTGTCGGAACTACAGTAAAAACAGCCACTATCATCTGTGCAGTATGAACAAGAATCGTTTCTTTCTTTACAAGACTTGGCCGCCGGAGCTGCCGTGGTGCTTGCCTTCTTTGTACTCTTTGTTGTCGTTCGTTTAGACGGTTTTGTTGTGGCTGGAGTTCGAGCGGCTGTTTTGGGGGCTGATTTTGTTGTTGTTGTTGCCGCTCCACTTGTCTTCTTTGTAGTTGGCTTATTTGTTGCTGCTGTATTTCGCTTAGTCGTTGAGCTTGATGGTCGAGCAGTTGTTGGCGAATTGGTCGCTGTTACTTCTGTTGTTATTGCACTTCCATTCGAGTTAGATAAAGCCGGTTGTTTGGTGTTGTTCACGGTCGGCGTACTTGGTTCGGACTTTCCACTGCCAAAACTACAAAGAATCACAGCCACGAGCAAACAGAACGTCAGAACTTGAATGTTCATCTTCGCGATCGTTTTTTATACTCAAAACGAAAGCTAGAATGAACGCTTGAATCCCCTTGAATAATGAATGAATTCGAAGAAAGCTTGCTATCATATAGCTATCGACTGGCTATTGCGTCATTTAAAATTTAAAGCACCGGTAATGACAAATGACGTCTTTCATAAGTTATGAGAGAATAGCTTTGATCACTAAAATGACCACAGGATATATATTACAATTTGAAACTTCAAAGCGAGGCTTGATATTGCTGGTAACAAAGTGACGTCATCAATACTTGCTACCAATACTGTAACTGTCTGGCAGAGTCTTCTGTCCTGGGCCCTCAAGCTGTCTGGTCAGATGGTGTACCCATTTGCCTGGTGTCTGCCTCGAGGTCATGTCACCCCAACTCTTCCTTGCATGGTGGATTGTGTTCATATGGTGTTTGGCTTCATCGAGATGCCTATACCAGTAGCAGGTGTATATAAGCTGCCTGTTATTACTTAATTATTCACTGAAGGTGAGGTGAATATTGGTGATTAGTATAAATACACAGGTGATTATAGAAAATCACGCGCGCTGATTGGTCGAGCTACTTCGGATTAATTCTCAATAATCACCTACAGCGTTTATCCAAAATGGCCACCAGCCAAGTTGTCAATGCGACAGAGCAGGAAATGAACAATTTTAAAGAAAATGTTAATCCTAAAAGTACGAAGATGTGTATTTATACTAAAACAATTATTCGTCTCAGGCTCAGTGAATATCGGTGAATAATAACCTCGACTTCATCTCGGTTATTATTCACCGATATTCACCTCGCTTTCGGCGAATAATTGTTTTAGTATAAATATACATTTTTTGTAACCTTTAGGAACATTTTCTTTAAAATTGTTAACTCCCTCATCTGTCATTTTGAATAAACGCTGTAGGTGATTTTTGAGAGTTAGTCCAAAGTAGCTTAACCAATCAGGGCACATGATTTTCTATAAGCACATGTGTATTTATACTGAAGTAAATTAGTCACCAAGAAAATACAACTTGCCTCTCTTGCCCTGATTCCCTCCTGACCCTTATGAGATTCTCTGGCACAAAGGGTACCTTTCAAAACAATAGTCTTGCACTGGGGTTACAGTACTGCATTATAAATATTTCATTTGTACTATGGCTATACAATAATTGCCAGAACCAAAATCTGACACACTGAAAATTGAGCAAAAAAGTCTGTATGTAGGTCTATGTAGGTTTTCAAAAAATCAGTAGGACCAAGCAGACACTAGCCCGAGCAGACGTCCTTTCCGGGGGAGCCGAGCCGAGCCGCGAAGCGGCGAGGCGAGGAGAAAGAACGTCTGCCGTCAAACCCACTGATTGGATTTCCGCCCCTTGACCTCGTGATGACGTCAATTTAATTTCCCGCCATTTCTCACAAAAGGTTTGGGTGTAAACCATTGAACTCTAAATAAACTGGAACGCTAACTCCATAAGAAAGGCCCTATGATTGGGTGAAGTCAAACTTCCGGCCGCTGGGGGTCGCCATTGCACGTCTGACGTCAACAGCACCTATGAGCGGCACGTACAATGAAAAACTGAAAACTCGCTGCAAAAATCAACCATTTTTTAGACCTAAAGTTTTTTTATAGATGATAACGAAGAAGATAGTATGTATTGGGCTTATTGGCCTTATACCTGAACAATTTCTACACACGAAAATGGATTGAATGACGAAATATCTGCCGAACAAAAGCAAAATTCGAGTCCGAAACTCGTACGGAAAATGCAGGTTTCTCTTATTTTTCTTTGTTATCTCAAACGTTTGAAGGTTGTCTTGCCAAGAATTAGTAATAAGATCATGCTAAATTATAGCTTTAACTCAAGTTTTAGTTGTGGAAATGCTAAATCTGACATTTTTCGATACGAAGAGTAATTCCAGAGCTGTAATAACACACGGTAAAGTGCATTTTGTTGTTTTTTTCCTACTGAAAATTTAAAAATTTAAAACCCAACTGTTTTTATAAACAACCTCTTCATTTTAAACCTGGGTTTCATATGTATTTTCTTTATATTTGTCCAAACCAATGGCAATTTTGGTTGCGTATTGTTGACTTTCATTTGAGAGCTTATATTTTTACTGTTTTCCTTGTTTTTACTCGTCATGTCAGTGTTCACCTACTCTACGGTATATTGGAATTTGATTTAAGCCTAAAAGTGGTTAACAAGTTCAGTTTTTGTTTGATTTCAAGCTGTTTTTGCAACCCAGTTCACCAAATTCAGCTTCATTTTCTCTCGGTTATACAGTAAAAGGGACTGGGGTTGACGTGCATGGCGGCCCCCATGTTGGCTTCATGATACGCCATCGAGTTATCGTTCCAGTTTACTTAGAGTTCAATGGTGTAAACAGACTGTCTTTATAGCGGCGCCATGAATTCTACACCAACGAAAACTTATAGAAGAACATCAAACTTGTGCTGCTTTTGTCGCATAAACTTGGGAGTGACATACGGTAAAATAATTCCTTCAGTCCCAGTTTTTCAAAAATCATCCAACAAAGAATTCAAGAATGATTCTTTGACTTTAAACGATCGTTTGAAAATAATTGGTTTGGCATTTCGCGAAAGTCCTTCTATTATTTCAAGGGCCAGTTCTTGTAGAAAATGTGCTCGGAAAATAATAACCACAGTGGAGAACTTCATTTTTATTAAAAACGCTGTCAGTAAGGAACCCGAAAAGACAGATGAAATTACAAAGCGTTGTCTGAGATCCCCCGGTCAACGGGAAGTCAAGAAAACTTGCACAAAGGTACGACAGACGAGAAAATCTTTGGATTTTTGCGACGCGGAAACCGAAGAGAAAGCTTTGCAGGACTCGATACAAAACCTAATGAACCTCCCAGTTGAAGAAGAAGATGCGTCGCTTGTTAAGGTAAGCTTATTGTTGTTGATTTGTTTGAGATGACGCTTTTTGTAGTACGTTATACCGCCAGACAGCTTTGTAGACAATCGACATATTTTGTTCCGCAGATATTTGTTGGATATCACAACACTGGGAAAGTGATAGAATATAACTTGTGAGGGTAGAGAAAAGGCATTAGCTCGAAATATTGTCACAAAGAACCGGAAAGCAGCTTCAAAAGCGGCGATTGATGTATTGGGAAAAGACTTGATAGAAACATACTCCAACAAGGTATTCAAAGACGTCACTTCGTATGCAAGGAGTAAAGACTGTATTTTAAAGTATAACACCAATCCGGATTCACTTTATGAATTCACAAATGAAAGATTTGTTCGCCAGTTGACAGAAAAAGTTCCTTTATTTGGACATCTTATTAGCATTGTTTGCAAAGGAAAAACAAATCGAATTGCGTTAGCTGGCTCAGTATGTGTTGGCGCTTTGATGAAGTCTAATGTCTACAGTAAGAGAATAAACATCATTCTTCAAGAAGGTGGCTGCAAAGGGCCTGCGGTACAAAGACTAAACAAGCTTGGGATATGCGATTCTCCCAAGACGAATGTGAGGCTGATGACAACCGTTTCGAATAATTCTGACAAGAATGTTGTTCAATGGAAAAGGAGCATTGAAATGAGGAAAAAAGCACTGCTTTTACTGAAAGAGGTCAAAGAGAAACAGTTGCCAACAGGTTTTCATGAGAATGATATGGAGGTCATTCAGAATGTCGAGTTGGATGAAGTCATAATTAAGTCATACACACACTATGACAAGGATGTTTTTGAACAATGTGAAAGTATGCTTAAAGCCAACTCAACTGATCATATTACTGAAGATGAAATTGACACAGTTTATGACAAGATAGAAAGGGAAAACCCAGCCACCTACAGGTATTTCATTTCATTAAGCTTATATTTTATATTATATTATATTATATTATGTTAATTGTTAGACTAAAAAATGCATTAACTCTGTCCCGTCATTGGATTCTCCCTGCACAAGTAAATACGTCTAGTGTTTTTTGAAAATAATTTGGAGAAGAAAATACAGGACTGTCATGAGACTTCAAGTTGAAACTCGCAGCCGCCTAGAAAGTAGCTACAAAAAGCTTGTAAACAACGAACGTCCGATTCGCTGATCGCCGCAGAGCTACCTACAAAAAGTTAGCATATTATACAGTCATATACTCTGTTTCTTTTTACAGGATTGTAATAGATAATTATGATCAAGAGATTAAAGCGAGAATCCAGTCGTCTTCAACTACTAACAAGTCAATTCATGTTACAAATGGATATGCTGTAAAAAACAGAGTTGTGAGGAAAGAGTTGTCTAACACACAACCTCAGAAAAGTTTAGATGACTTAGAGATCATAGACGTGCTTCCTGGTACAGATGTTATCAATGCTATCAAGAATGATCTTATGCACATCATTCCAAGAATCCTTGTTCGGTACCTGCCAACTTACTCAAAATTTAAGAAAACTGTTATTTACCACATACCACATAACTTCAGCAATGAAATGGAATTGAAATCTGACATGGTACTACACATTTTATATTTTATTTATTTAAATTCACATAGTTGTATTTATATTTCAAAAGTTTATTATGTAAATATATGTTACATTATCATGTTACATGTGCAATGCAGTAGGGGAGGCAGCAGGAATTGCCCAACACAGGGACTAAGGTCCCCAAAGGGGGGCTAATGTAAAAAGAAACAGAAACCCACCGTGGTTCTCTGGTGAAATTCTACATACCATCCATCTAAAAGAGTCATTTCGAAAAAAGTTGAAACATTCCCCAAGTGAATATTTGCATAAAAAATATAAAGAGCTCAGACGTCAAGCTAAATATCTGATCTCCACAGCGCGAGAAAATTTTTTCAGCCTTTTATCGACGGACATAAAATGCAATCCCAAACGCTTCTGGTCAGTGTTTAAGCTTTCGTCCAAAAAATCAAGCCTACCGGAATCTATTTCATTGGCAAACGCTAACAACGATGCAAGCAGAACTGTTGCGTCCAGTCCAAAATCGATTGCTGACCTTTTTAACAAATATTTTTCTTCCATATTTCACACGGAAACTCTCGCGGCAACACATGAAACCCAGAAAACGCTTTCTAATCAACAAACCCTATCAGATATCAACCTGACAGAAGAGGAAATATTGTATTTCCTGAGAACGTTAAACGTGCACAAAGCCACTGGACCCGACGGCATATCAAATCGAATCTTAAAAGAAACTGCTGAACAGATTGCCCCCTCGCTATGTTTATTGTTCAACCTATCTTTGCAGTCTGGTACCTTCCCTGATGAATGGAAAACAAGTAATATCGTTCCTGTATTTAAGAAAGGTAATAAAGATTACGTTGAGAACTACCGTCCAATTTCCCTGCTCTCGAACATTTCAAAACTGCTGGAACGTTGTATACTGACCAGGATAAGAGACCACTTGTTACAATACATCAACCCAAACCAACACGGATTCATTCCTGGAAAGTCTTGCTCCACACAGCTCGTACAGGTTCTGGAATGCATTGGCCATCAACTTGACTTGGGAAAACAGACGGACGTAATCTATCTGGATATGAGTAAAGCGTTTGATAGAGTTCGCCACAGCGTGATTGTTGAAAAACTAAGAGACATAAATATCCATGGAAACCTCCATTCCTGGTTTTGTTCATACTTATCGGGACGCAAACAGCGCGTCACTATTCCAGGAGCTACTTCGTCTACGCTTCCAGTCACATCAGGCGTCCCACAAGGATCTATTCTTGGTCCAATTCTCTTCCTACTCTACGTTAACGACCTACACGACTCTGTGACGTCTTCATCCATTGCTTGTTTTGCTGACGACACGAAACTGTTTAAGACCATAAACTCTTCTTCGGATGCGGATCTCCTCCAAGAAGACCTAAACAAACTGAACGATTGGTCACTGTCTTCTGGATTAAACTTCAACGAGCAGAAAACTAAGTGCTAAACGATCACTCGTAGAAAGATACCAGTGCATCATCAATACACTCTCAAAGGGCAGACCATCGAAAAGCTTGAGGCAGAGCGTGATCTTGGTGTATGGGTAACGCATGACTTAACCTGGTGCAAACAGGTTGCTGCCCAAGTTACAACTGCGAACAGATTTCTTGGCTGCGTCCGTCGCTCTTTGGGGGAGATCACTGACATTTCAGTTCGACGAACAATATACCTTGCTATTGTTCGTCCACACCTCGGATACGCGACCCAGGTGTGGTCACCGCAATCTATTGAGCTAATCAGACGTGTCGAAAGAGTGCAACGCCGTGCTACTAAAGTTATCCTGAATTTACCATTTCGCACCGCGACAACCTACAAACAACGACTACTGTCTTTACAATTGTTTCCGATATCCTACTGGCATGAATATCTTGACTTGACCTTCTTCTTCAAAGCTGTGAACAACCTACTCGAAATTAACCCTGACATCCTACCTACTCCATATATGCCACTCAGAACAACAAGAAACAACTCAAACCCCGATATTCTCCACTTCCGTCCTCGCAAATGTAGAACAGTCACCTTCCAACGATCTTCCTTTACACGAATGTGTAGAACATGGAACACTCTACCGTGCGAAATGCGTAGAAAGGGAACCACTCTCAGACAGTTTAAGAGCCAGCTTCAGCTTTACTACCAAGCAGCAGTGGACCAGCTGTACGACCCAGAAGACCCGAGGTCATGGAAAACCATCTGTTTGAGATGCAACACAGCGCACAGTCTTATTAGTGCGATCTGCTGTTGTATCTAATGTCTAATTAATTGATTAATTGGTTGATTGGTTAATTAATTGATTTAATTAATTAATTAATTAATGGTTGGTTGATTAATTGATTAATTGTTAATTATTGATCGTTGGCTGCTGATTGTTGGATATTGACTGTTAATTGCTAATTAAGATAATTGTTGGATAAATTATTGGCAATTGGTGGTTGATAATTTGTAGTTGGCGACTGACGATTAATACTTAATGATTGGTAAATAAGAACTAATAATTAATATTTGACAATAATTAATGGTTAATAATTAATACTTATAAAATAATTAATACAACGCAAATAATTAATATGGCCTTTTCTTTTTGCTTGGGACCGCAGTAATTGGCGATTGCTGTTGCGGCAACCCTGCCACATTATTTTAGATTTTACGTTATAACTTAACTTTCACTGTAAGTAATGAAGTTTGTTTGTTGTTGTTTTGTTTTTTTTTGTTTTGTTTTTTTGTTTTGTTTTGTTTTTTTGTTTTGTTTTTTTTTAATTTTAATTAATTACTATTCTTGTTGAACCTTGTGGCAAAACTTAATAAATAAATAAATAAATAAATATATATACAGTATATATTTATGTGTACTGTGTGGGGTATGTAAACAAGAATTGCAAGCATATTCATAAAATCATACTGCTTCATGTTAAATTTTCAGCAATGCCTTGGTATTCATATGTTTGACACAAACAAGTCACCTGAAATGGCTAGCATGTTAAAAATCCTGCAGGAGAAATATGTACCTTGTTATATGGGAGATATTTTGGAAAATGTAACGTTGGATGGTGATCAACTAACAGAGGAAAGGGCGAGAAATGTTCAGTGTACATTTCATTTTGGCAATAACCCAACCGAAAGACTTGAAGGGTTGAATCCCACATTTGCAGACTGGCACATGAAGAGATACCTGTATGAGGTAATTATTAGCCTGCAAGCAAACATCCTGTGAGTTTTGATAGCAAAGCTGATTGCTCCCCCCCCCCTGCAAGACAGTCCGCAGTACCAAAAACAAAGTTTACAACAATAACATGCAAAATTTTTGCTTTAAATCTCAGATCAGTCACAATATATTTGTGAAAGATGAATCTGCTGCTGAAATTGGTACAACTCAGGCCACCATAGTACGTAGTGGGAAAACAAATGCACGCCCTGGACCACTAAAGGACTACAATGCATATAAAAATATGTATAATTGTGAGACTGATAGCCATCTCATCTGTTCCTGGATGGCATTTTCTGGCATGGACTCAATGAATGGTTTGTGCAAGATCTAAATGACAAGATGACAGTGAATATAAGTTTTTTTCTTCCATTTTTAAGATAAACAGGAAGGCCAATATTGTAGTTGTAATTTTAAATTGATTGCAACATATTTTAATATGTACATACAGTAATGCATTATGACCAGGCCCACCCAGGGGGGGGGCAACTGGGGCAATTTGCCTTGTGGCCCTAGCTCAGGAGGGGACCCCAAATTATATTGGCTTGTTAAATTTGCAGAAAATTGATAGTAATGGCATGTGGAATTTTTCCATAGGGCCCCAATATTCTTTATTTTGCCCAGTCCCACCTTATATCAGGCAGACTAACATAATTTTTAACTTTACATGTATAAGTACTTCGAAAAGCATGTTAAGGGCTGGGCATTCATTTTATTTTGGGACCTCAAAAAGGGTGCTTATATTAACCGAGGGTATTTTTGACAAAAGCATCTGAATTTGTAAGGAAAGGGTGTTTATGCAAATTATTACAATATAGCTGATGAACAAGCATCAAGCAGTTTGACTTCTGTTTGTACATTATTACAAGATTTAATTGGTCCCACTGACTATAATTATAAAGAATTCTTGTATGATGTAACCTAACCTACAGTAATATCATTTCCTTAAATAGATCTCCCAACAAAAAGGCCCATTCCAGATGATATTAATAAATGGCCAAAGGAAAAAAAGAGAGAGTGGCTTTATAATGAAATAAAAGAGTTCTTGGAAAATAATGTTTTTGAAATTAACAAACAACATACACCAGTGGAAGAACTACAAAATTTGGAATTCCATGAAAGAAATGGATTTGCATGTAGAGATTGTGGAAAACTGTTTGCATTCCAATCAGGTCGTGTGAGGTAATTTCCCAAGTGCACATACTTTAATCAATTAATTAATTAATTAATTAATTAATTAATTAAGGGGGCAATATTTATATATATATATATATATATAGCCTTATTATTACAGTACATGTAATATAGGCCATTTGCATGATGACATTTGATACACTGCATTTTATGGCATATGTGACCACAATTACGAGTCAGAATGCCTTGCTGAATGTCATTTATTTATGTGGGTAAACTTATAACGGGTTCTGGTTTTTATAGCCATGAAAAGAGAAACCACCCTCTTTTAGTTGTTGATGATGGAGGAGATGAAGATCGTGACAAATATGGTTACTATAAATGTCAATTTTCATGTAGTCTGGTGTTCAAAACAACCACCATCAGAAGAAGGTAAACAATAAACCTTTTTAATTAAATCAATATTAATTGTAATTATTATTATGATTATAATTATTTTTATTACAATTATTATTTATTATTATTATAATTAAAGCTTTGCAAAAACTATTTGTAAACAAGAATTACATCTTCATAGCATATAATTCATGATGTTCCAGCCAATCCAATTTAAAAATAATATGTCACTTGATGGAAACCCCAATAAACCCCAGAAAAATTAGCCCAATAAAAATGCTAATTAGTTTATACAACCAGTATTGCATGTATATAGTTCTGATACAACCACTATAGTGCTTTTCAGCTCATTATTGTATATTCTATACAACGTGGCTGCTCATGTTGTAAACAATACATGTACACTCCACTATTTAATTATTTTCATTGTTATAAATTATTAGGCATCATAAGAACACCCATAATGTCTCGAGACCTGAAGAAACACTAATCAGAGAATCTCAAGGGGGAATGAACAAGAATAACCAGGACTTTGTTTTCAATTACCATTCAGCGAGATTACAGTTCGGACTTTTCCTGGCTAATTTAAATGATGCCATAAAGGAGGGAGATGGAAATAGACTATTCAGATGCCTAAAAATAGCCTTGTTGTTTTTTTACAAGTATAAGCACACAAAATATGCTTATGCTGTTCTTCTGTTTATTTGTAAAGTAACTTCTATCCTTTCAGAATATGAAGCTTTTCACTATTTGCATAACAGATTTTACAATCACAAAGGATGCAAAGGTGCCAATATTCCCCTAGATTTAAGGATGGAGCAGTTGAATTTAACATGCAAGACATCACTTCGGGCTGTTGGTTCAAATTTTACCAAAAACTCTGCTGAAAGAATATCAAAGTCAGTGTCATTTATGGAGAAAGTCATAGAATCAGTTGATACAGAGTGTGGTGACACAAAACGTAAGGGTAATCATGGGACAACAGACTCTAAAGACATGATTCAATCAATTGTTACTGATTTACAAAACAAAAAGGTTTTTGAATTACAACCTGGTAGAAAAGGGCATCCATCTTTTCCTAACTTCAATGCAAACCTACTGGATGGTTTTCGTTATACAGATTTTTTTGCTTGGGCAAAAGGACATTTTAAAGAATGGAAATCAATTTATGAAACAGTAGATAAGGAGTAAGGACTGACAATTAATAAATTATATGTGGTAATGTGTGATCATTCTACTTACAGTATGTATAACTTATAGTTGTTGTTCATCTTCTTCTGGAGAATCTTCTATTTCAAAGTAATCTAGCATATAAGAGTCCACCTTGTTAACATGTAGTGAAATGTTGTTGTCAATACCACTTCTTGCATTGGCAATCATCTGATCTATTTCTGGTACATCATGAAAGAGTTCCTGAACTATTTCTAATACACAAATAGCATGATGTACACAACTAAAGGGAAACTTTGAAATCAGGTAACCCAGATCATATATACTCTGAAGATTATTTGTTAAGTCTACAATTAACTGTAAACTAAAGCCATGACTGATAGATCCAGAGCTGTCAAACAAATAATATCCATGACTTGTCAGAGAAGTTTGTAACTCAAAAAGTGCTTCTTTAAAATCACTTCTGTCTTCACTAGTTATTTCTCGAAAGGCAGTTGTAGCATCCTCTTCTTTGCAAGTTTCTCTTTCAAAGTCAAAAACAGGGCAATTACAACAATCACAGTGCTTATGACAGTTTGAGCAACATAGGTGTAATGGTACTTTTGGCTGGATGTTGTCATCAAATGAATTGTACATACCAACACGTAAACAAGAACCAGATTTCAGAGTGTTCTTAATGTGTCTGTCACAATGAACTAAGTGTTTACCTTCATAATAGATTATGTTGTGTGCCTGTTCTCCATTTCGTCCTGCTCTTCCTGCTTCCTGGAGATGACTAACAATACTCCTAGCTGGACCATAATGAATAACATATTCCACTTCAGGGTAGTTTACACCCATACCCAATGAAGATGTTGCAAATACAACACGTGTTGCCCCCTGCAGATCCTTGAATGATGTATTTATAGTATCCTTCATTTCTTGAAAAACTCCAGAATGAAAAACACCGAGAAGACATCTCTCAGATAATGATTCATCTCCATCGATATACACTTCTTTTCCCAATTTCATTAAGAAAAAGGTTAAAAGGCGAGCAATATCATGGAGTGTATTACAAAATATGATGGTGAATGGGGCTGTTTCTTTTTTCTCTAATAATTTCTTGACAAGCCATTCAAAATTCAATAGTGAATCAACTCTTGTAGCTGAAATTCTAATGTTATCCTTGTTGGGTGACATACTGACATAAAAGGGATCTTGCATATACAGTGCTTTTTCTAAATTCTTTTTAACAAATTTGTCTGCAGTTGCAGTGAGAGCAACAAGAGGCACATTAGGCTCTGAGCTGACCAAGTTCACCAAATGCCTTTCTGAAAGCAGCTATCTTCTTTTTTTTCCCTTTTGTACTAGAAAAGCCCCTACAAAAAATTTTATTATAATTAAATATAGGCTGTGGCTATGCTGTATTTTAAACCCACTCTTTATATTTTCAATGAGAAAACAAGCTCTTACAGTTTGCATGTTTTTATCATGACTTCAAATGCAAAGAAAGAATATCTAGATCACTAACACAGGCTATTCATTAAATGTGTTTTATTACTGCCTATTAAAAAAAGAAATCAAAAACTGCAAAGACTGTAAATGTATAGTCTATGAATTTGAAAGTTCATTTACAACCTCATAAATCATAACTACTCTACAGTCATGTTATTCATTTAATAATTCTTATAAAATTTTGGCCCAGCCAGCATTTCATAATGTATGTTTTATTTAATATAATATAAATATTATATATGATCAGTCTTTTCATTAAAAAGTCTGTAAAGGTTTCTAGTAGGGCCATATTAATACTATGAGTCATAGTAAATTAATTCTCTAGATAGTATGGGCGAAAATAAACAATATACATGTAATAATGTTCTTAAATACAATTTATAACCACTCGAACTGCATATTGAGTATTATTTGAAATAAGTTATATTTACCAAGTCATAACTGTATGTACTTCGTCAACAACAAAAGCGGCGATATTTTCGGATCTTCTTAAGTAGGCCTTCCATCTCGACGACTGCCATTGCTCTGCATTAGCAAATATGACTTCATGATCCCCTTTTTCTATTTGTGCGTCCGAATCTGGTGATTCACCAATTCTGCCGGCTTTTACTCCGCATTTAAGAAGGTCTTTCACCTGTTCCACCATTATTTGAACAAGAGGACTCACGACAATAACTTTCATATTTGACCGCCCTGTTTCACCAGAAAGTAAGGCCGACTTCGCTCTTGGGATAGCTTGGTAAATCACACTTTTACCAAAACCCGTTGGAAGTTGTGCAAACACGTCCCTGTTGTCGCAACAAACGGCCTTAATACAACGGGTTTGCTCCGGTTTTAAGTTAAAAGTTTCACCATAAAGCGAATATATAACTTTCTTTAAAACAACGTCGAAGTCGGTAGCAGCCATGTTGCCGTGTTTAGAAATAGAAACGGAAGTAAATACTTGACTGGGATAATAATATTAGGCAATCAGAACATTAGTCCGCCACACGGACTAGAGAATTTATTTTTGAATGCATTGTCCACAGACTGTCTTCTCTTCTCCCAAAGCCACACCCCCCTGAAGACAGTCTGTTTACAGGCTAAGCAGACACATGTAGAGATCAATACAAGATATTTAAAAGCCAGAGATGGAAGTACAGACAGCAATTGAAAAATTCTGAGTGAGAGATGGCTGTGATTAGGCACATGAAAGATGAAATAACAAAATATACATGAAAGATGAAATATACATGTAATTAGGTGACAGGTTTGTTGAACACCTTCGTGATGTCAAAAACAATGTGCAAAACAAACCTGTTGCCAGGCACTTCAACAATGCCAACCACTCCTTTTCCAACATGAAAATCTGTGCCATTCAGCCCATTACAGGTTGTAACAATACTCGTCGTAAACAAGAAATGTGTCTCATTTACAAACTTGGTACCATTCACCCTCACGGCCTCAATGAGCGATTCTCTTTCATTTAGCTCACTCCACTACCGTATTCCACACCTTTTCCTTAACCTTTTTCTGATGATTTAAATAGTAATTTATAACCTGTTTCTTTGCCCATTTGCAGGTAGCTGACCCACAAATTGGGTCAGCACCTGCACACAGGCTAAAATTACATATTAATTTATTTGTTTACTTTGTTTTTATTGGCTTACATGTGTTCACGTGATTCCCATTGTAGCTCTGCTATAAATACGCATGACCACATGTGAGTTGTTTACTAATTTCTCCTGATGAAGGGCCTTCGCTCAAAACGTCGAGAAGATTTTTCTGTTTTTCAGGCCAACGTGACTTAACCCTGGTAATATTTGGATTTCAACCGTGGCCGACGCTGTCCTAGAAGCTTTTAATTGTAATATAACTTTCTATTTACAAAATTTAAGATTGATAAAATTATCTTAATTTACAGTTTCTTCAGTCTCTTATAAAATTGCTTGAACATATTAGTCCTTGATAGTCCGAGAAGGAGAAGGCACAGTATGTAGATGATGATTAAGCAAGCAAAAGGATGTTGGAATATCCACACATTTTGAAAGAAGTGCCTAAAAACAGTGTAAGGTATACTGAGTCTACAAAAATACTAAATATACCTGAGTATGTACTGTATTGGTACATAATTATACCGTCGCAAAGACTGGAGTGTTTAAGAGGAATCTGAGAACCCACTTCTATGAAACTTTGAATGTTTATACACCTTCGTAATTTTTTTTTATTTTTAATGTTTATACACCTTCGTAATTTTCTTTATTTTTAATTCTTGTATTTTCATAGTATTTAACTAAACTATATTTGTTGTACCATAATGCATGTTATTCGTCTGTAAAATTTATGATAGGCAGATTCAATTGGGGCTATGCTCTGTTTGCTCACCTATCATCTGATGTAATGTTTTGATGATGAAGTTATTAAACTAAACTAAACTAAGTAAATCTGGTACAGTAATCCATCATGAGAAAATACTTACGTTTTCGAGCCACTGTGACTGGGGTAGACCAGGATGTACTTTACTCGTACAAACTGGTTATTTGTAACCACAAAGTATCTGTCCGGTACATCACCAGCTTCACTGTTTTCTGCTCTAGAACGCGACCTCTGGTGTCTTCCTTCAACAGCTCTTTTCACATCAGGGTGATCTATGATCTCACATACAGCAATACAACTCAGCTTTTCTCCAAGCATACTCTGTTTCCAGCTCTCACCAAACTTGCTATATAAGATACTTACATTCAAATCACTGGAAAGATATGTTCCTTCACCAAAATATGATGTCTAGAGAAATAATTCAGATAGGACATAGATTTGATAATTTATAGCAGAAATTAACAGTCTTCTTCCTAAATCTGGTGAGTGTTGTACTGTCAGTTATTCAAAGCTAATAGCAGGGCTGGCTGAGGTCTGAGGATTCTCCGGGTGGAGTGGGCAATCTTGGGTGGAGTGGGCAATCTTGGGTGGAGTGGCCAATCTTGGGTGGAGTGGCCAATCTTGGGTGGAGTGGGCAATCTTGGGTGGAGTGGGCAATCTTGGGTGGAGTGTGCAATTTTGGGTGGAGTGGGCAATATCGGGTGGAGTGGGCAATCTCAGGTGGAGTGGGAAATCTTGGGTGGAGTGAACAATTTTGGGTGATGTGGGTAATCTTGGGTGGAGGGCACATTGGTCACGGACTGCAGATATTTGCCTGTGGAGTAGGCTAAAGGTTTTTGTCCCTTTCAAGGCAGCACTTCACTTGCGGTAGTAACTTCTAGTTTTATCAATTTTTTTAGCTGACTCGGGTGGGAATGGGCAGCCTAGTACAGTGCACATACAGTACTGATCTAACATCTCCCTAAAGATTCTGACAGATGTATGTACCTTATTAAGATGGACATGTAAGCCATTATGTACAATTGAATGAAAGTTCTCCACTTGGCTTCCATGGTAGCCATACAGGATATTCATGTTTTCACAAAGTTCAGCAAATTTTGCATTTGAGGAATCGCTGTATTTAAGTTCAAAAATATACGATGGTATGGGAAAATTACTAGAATTTTCTGTTTTCTTCGTAATTTCATCCAACTAAAAAAAAAACAAGAAAAAAATGTAATTTGTGGTAATAATCCCTTGTTCTTAGGAGACACAAATTTATAAAATTTAATAAATATTTTTTACAAAAACAGTAAATAAAACAACTACAGTAAATTGTATATAGAAATACAGTACAATACTAGATATTGATAATAAATAAAACAGTACCATTACTGCTGTTGAAACTTGTTCAATTCTTATATTTCTGCTGTCAATAATCCACTGAATCAGTCTCCAAACAGCAATTGGAAGTTTCTTCTTCTTTGCAAGCTGTTTTACACTGGGTATCTGATTAGCAATTTCCTTCTAAATAAACAGTTAATTTTCTATATAAAATACATTTATTTTTACTTCAAGGATTTTTAGGGGATTTTTTTCCAAGGGGTGTACTTAGCAATTCTCAAGCCTGCTAAACCAAGCCACAGAAAAAGTAACTAAGTGAAAAATGTATGGCACAGTACATGTACCACTTGTGTAGGCACTCCAGTTCAGATATTAGGAGTTGATTTTATGGAAGGAGGAAAACCGGAGTGCCTGGTGGAAAACCTTTGAAGCACAGGAGAGACCAACTACAACTCTAGTCACATGAGTTCAAAGCTTGACAATGGGGTTATCCCAAAGCAGTCATCCATCCAAGTACTAACCCCGTCTAACCGGGCTTAACTTTTTGGTGGGAGGCAGTGTGCTAACAGCACATGCTCCCCATACTCCCCAATGACCTTCACATGTTGTCACCGATCCTGGTAAGTTCCACTGACAATTTTGACCTTCCCAACATCTGGGTCCAGGGCTAGTGGAGATGGGGCAGCTGGGACAGCCATGGCCACCCCACTTTTCCTTCAAATGTTTTTGCTGACATAAGCATTTTTAAAAATATATAAAAATATATCAAAATTAGCCTCCTCTGCAGGCAACTCTGTGTCTTCCCAGACGGCGAACTTTCAACTGTTCAGGGCAATATTTTGGCTGAAATGCTTGCTATTAAATTTCACCGAGCAGTTCCCAGTTTTTCTCTTTAAATGTCTGAATATCACAGTTGTATTACCAATTAATTTATTGGAAATTCCTGTCAGACCTCTCTGAAAATGTTCTGGGGGAGCATGCCCCCAGACCCCCCTAACAATCTTCGCAGCTTCACCACAAAGGCCACTCCACTTCTCCAGAGCTTCCACCAAGCTTGTCTGGGTCATCATCACTGGATAGCTGTTTTGTAATATATGGGTACCAGCAGTTTTGACCATCAAAAATTCCGAGGGGGACTTTATTACCAGGTCAGAAAGGCATACCATGTATTTCAAAAGAGACAAGTTTTCACACAAAATGGACTTTTCTGGTAGTATTTTAAATAAAAGAATTAAAATCTTGCAGTCATTTTATGATATACATTATAAATAAATATACTTATATAGATCATTGAGGATTTTCAGATATACACCTTCTGTCAAGTGGCAACACTCAAGAAACACATCAATATCAACAATTTACTCACAAGAGCATGGATATTTTTCTCCCCGTTTTCGTCAAGATGTCCAGGTGGAAACGGTCGAAGTATGCTGTCGTGGCGATAGCTCAACAAAGCTGACATAAATAGACTGATTTGTAAATCAGCAGCAAGCGGATCTTTCTGAATTTTAGACGAGATGGAATCAATTAATAAATCACTTCCCTCTTCCATTTCACATTACTTGAACCCCTTCAGTGTACGGATCAGTGAAGGAGAAATATAAATGTTGTTTGACAACAAAATATGCAAACGTTTCCGTTTTCACTGTGTGACAAATAGCCCGAAAAAGCACTCCCCTCCTTCCCTTCCCTCTGGCTTGAAAAATGAAAATAGCCATTTTGTAATTTTTGTATTTCCACCAAAACGAGGCAACTGAAAATCGTTGTCTAAAATTAGCCGACCAATCACGGTTCAGATGTTTCTACGCTAGCCAATCAGAAAAGCGGAGGTAACATTCAAAATAGGACGTCACCAGCTGACCCTTCAAAATTTTTTACCAGAAGAGCGATTTTGCTTGAAGGTTTGTCGCCGAGAAAGCGAAGAAAATCCTTGTTTATTGCCCAAGAATGTCTGCCGCAGATATATACTATTCGAAGAAGTATCAAGATGAGAAATACGAGTATAGGTTTGTGAGGTTTCCGCGTTTTCCGATGGAGTTTTGTCGACCTGAATTTGTCACGATTCAGCCATTTTGTTTGAAAATTTTCAACCACATGTGTCTGTTGAAGGGAGGCTGTGGGCAGTGAATTAATGTTGTCAAAAGTCTTTAATTTAGTGTTGGTACGATCGTTTTTCTTTCTTAGGCATGTTATTCTGCCTAAAGAACTAGCGAAACGTGTGCCGCCAAAGAAGTTAATGACCGAGGATGAATGGCGAGGCATTGGCGTTCAACAGTCGATGGGATGGGAACACTACATGATTCACACTCCTGGTAAGCTTAAAGATAAAGCCAAATTGAAACTGCTTTTGTGAAAACTATCTAGTACGCTTAACAGGGATACATTATCGAGTATTGACTATATTTCAATCCTATTTTCTAGAGAAACATGTTCTATGCTTCAGAAGATTGCTTCCTCCAACTGGAGCGAGTGCCAAGATACCTTACTGAAAGAAAAAATACAAGAATGCTGTTTAATTCGTGAAAGAATAGCTTACCTTTAACGAATAATCAGTTGGGACTTGGGAAATTCAGGGAATTGTAAATTTTTTGTACAGAAATCGAAATTTACCAACAAGCTTTGCCTCCACAATTTTATAACCCATGCCATGCAGTTTTATCACAGAAATTGATTGAAGAAATATTGGACAGAAAAAATGCTCGATATTTAACCAACTTTTTGATGTCCTAGAGACACTCAGTCCAATTTTGATAAGCTAGCAATAGTGTGGAAAACAAGCTTGAATAATGTCTTATTTATGTAATAGGAATTTTTTTCATGTGGCATAATTTGTGGTGTGTTCTTTTCATAGAAATTATACCATTAAAGTGTTAAAATCAAACTGACTTTCTCAAATCAATTTAAAGTTAAAAATTACAGTAAGGGAACTGTATGTACGAGTATTTAAAAAAATGGCTACAATTATTCAGCCTTCAAAATAATCACTAATTATTGATTACAACCAGCTTGTAATCAATGATTGGTCATCAGAAAACCAATCAATAAACAGTTTCATGGAATTATATGAACTATTGGTACCAGTGCCTAACCACCCTCTATTGCAGCCAGCATACTTTGCAAAGCATTCTGGCAGTTGGTAGTCCCATGATGCCATCCAACATAACCAGGTCTACATCTTCCTCTTGTCAGCACCATCCTGGTAAGTTTCTGTGGCAGTTTTGACCATCAAAACTGGTGCTGGTCGAAGTTACCAGGATGGTGTATAATGCACATTGAGAAACAGGGGACAAGTTGACTTCTGGTCTAGCTACTACAGATCAAAAGAAGTTTTGCCAGGAAGTGCAAGATCTTCAGCTCAGGGAAACATCAAATTAGTTGTTCCATTTGCCAAAACAGTAACATTCCAAACAAATTTTTTAATAAGATCATGTAAAGTGTGGAATATTTTAAATAGTGAACTTACACATAGACACAATAGCCTATATAATTTTAGGAAAGGACTTATGGCATACTATATGCATGTGTTATCTAGTGTTAATGAAAGCGATGACCATAGAACGTGCAAATCTGTTTGTGTCAAATGCAAATGAGCTAGGGCCTTAGGCGTGATACCAACCTGCTGTTATTGACAGTGTTAAGCAAATTCACTCTTTCTAAGTACTTTTTTCCTAGTATATCCATTATTTACTTTACAGTTTGTAATTATTTTAATTGTAGGGAGCATTGTAATTGGAGAAATCTGTGATGCCAAACCTTTGTCATAATTAAGTTTCTTATGTTGGCAGAAGTTTTTAATAAATAAATAAAGTGACTGTACAGACAACTCAACCCCAACATTTTGGGGTTGTTACCAGTACCCAAAGCACTCTATGTCAGTTCAACTGAAAACTACACTCCAGCACCTTTACATTGGAATATTCAATTTATTAGAACAGTACAAGTTTCCTCATTCCTTGGTAGCTGAGGGCACAGGTCATGTGCAAAGAAAAACCAACCCTGGTTATTATCACACAGAGTGTTTGGTGTTTAATTTGCAATAAAGAAACACTGAACGACCTAATCTTCCAGATGGAAAATGACTGTAGAAAAAGCTCCCACACTAAAAAATAGAAATAAAAAAAAATTGCAAGAGCTGAGAATTCAACAACAGCTTAATTTTACCTTACAAATTTACGATACATATCAATGCTGTACAGGGGGCAACTTACCCCTCTTGGCACTCCTGGTGCTGCATATAGAGCATTGGGGTGGTGAAACAATACGAAATATTTGAATAAGAAAGAGCTAATTCCCATCCCGTAAACCAATATGGCTGCCATTTCATTGTTTTGGTACACCAATATGGCCACCATGACTAAGATGAAAACGCTCTATAGGCAATGTTTTGGACAGAAAAAAGTAAAAATTTGGTAGTATCAATCTTTGGTATTATTGTTTTTTACCTTGATATATATGTGTTCTCTTAGAAAGTCTTTAATATCCTAAAATCCCAAAATTGAATAATCAGCACTTGCATTGATTTGTAAAGTATTTTGAGAAAATAAAAATTGACAATGAAAAACATACTTTTAGCAAAACATCAAAAAATACGATGTGAGATGGCAAATGTTCTATTTTCTTCCCATCTTTATAATTTTTATTTAGCCATTGCATTGGATTGAGGTAAAACTGATCAGCCTCGTCTATGTACCCCAGCTTTTTACCGGGACTGCAGTCCAAAAATTTCATGTCAATCTTCCTGTGAATATAACTAAAAAAATATGAAAGCTAGTTACCATATTAATTATAGTCAAACCAGATGTTCTCTTGTGTATGACTTTCAATATTGATACACAACATTGCAATTTTGATTGATGGGTTCAATTAGCAACCTGCAAACGCTTTATCATGATTCCTCGATGGCTTGCTTAAAATATTGGTTTTAAACATCGAACAACACATAAATGTGATGTTATACTTGAAGGTAATGGCTCTAACTTTATGTAGAATTTCACATTAGCCAAAGTTTGGCATTTAAAATAATTTTTTAGGGCAACCCATTGAGGAATCATGGTAAAGTGTTTGCAGGTTGCTGATTGAATCCATCAATCAAAATTGCAATGTTGCGTATTGATATTGCAAAGTCGCACACAAGAGAACACCTGGTTTGATTATAAAATTACAATAGTAGTGTATACATGTTATTTTACAAATAAGAAAAATGTAATACCTGTAATAAGGTGTTGAGTGACAAGGCATTAGGAGCAGTACATTAAAATTACTATTGTTTTTACTATAAACTTGTTTTCCAAGAGCTCTCATCACATCCAAAGTTCCACGTTGATGGATAAGGCCAGTGTAAAGAGCGACAGGAACATTTGTGATTATTAAAAACACGGCAAGAATTTTGCCTTTTGTAGTAAAGCTGAGCTCTTTCTTCGTCTCTCTTCTGTTATCACCTTTCTTGATATTCATGGTCCATTTATCAGCAATTTGATGCATGCCTTCACCACATATACACATAACTATGGGTGTAAGTGGTAGAATAAAACGGAATTCTTTATGACTTAAGACACTAGAAAATAATATAAAAACCACTCACTAAAACAAGGTACATGTACTGTAACTTAGATTCCAAAAATGGGTCTTCCTGCATTAAAGGGATATGGCAATAAAAATTATTTTTGTCCAATTTGTAAGAATATGTAGAAAAGTTAGAAAGTACGTTTACAGATTTTCATTAGCTGGCTTACTTTTTCAGATATTTGCGAACAAAAACACAAGCCGTCCGCCATCTTGTTTCACAATTAGATCTAATTAAGTGACGTCACAAGCAGGGTAAACATTGTAAAAATTGCAGTCAGTAGCGAAATGTCAGCTAAAATTCTTTTACATTGTTAGAGTTTCAATTTGAAATATATCAGATCAAAATACTTAAGATTTTGCATTAAAATACCTAGGAAATTAAGAAATGTTTAGACAAATTTTACCCTGCTTGTGACGTCATGCATATCTGACGATAGATATGCATATCCAAAATGGCAGATGGCGAGCGTATTCGTACGCAAATAATGCCGAATTTCTTAAAAAATAAAAGATCTAATGAAAATTTGTAAACGCACTTCATAACTATTCTTGATGTTCTTACAAATTAGACAAAAATAATTTTTATTGCCATATCCCTTTAAAGAACTATTTTTTGTGAACAAAGTACAAATATAGCGCTTATGTATCAGTCAGATCCAAGTGTCCCCCTCCCCCCCTGGATCAATCCACCAGACCAACCCCTGGGCATTTGACAAATTTTTAAAAAATGGTGCTAAATTCCCTGTGGTGGGCATGAAAAGCAGATGAAATACCCTGTAGCAGGGCCAAAAATCTGTGGTATTTTCCCTACCCTGGGGAAAGTTGTATTCTACTTTTAACTGTTGCTGAACAATTCACAATATAAAAATCAGCATTTTATTATGAGTACTTTTTTCAAACACCTCTACTAAACTCTCCTTGGATTTGCTTTTCAACCAAGATGCAACAAACTATGTATCTTTCGCTTTCAACTCTTCCATAATAGAATTCAACAGACAGTCCAAACCATGGGTTAAATCTGTTGATAAAAATACTAGAGGGAGAGGGATGCAATTCAATTGCCTCTCCCCCAATCACAGAATAGTAAGACAACTAGACGTCCGACTCACGTTGGAACCTTTGAAGTTTATGTCCTCGCGCATGTTGCCTTGCGCATCTACACTCCTTGCCACCCTACGCAATCCCGGCAAGTTCCCTAGCAATTTTAACCTTCTTTTGAAGGTACAAACTGCTGGGGGAACTTACCAGGATTGCGTAGGACATTGCGTAGGATTGCATAGGATGGCGTAAATATCGTGCATGCACATTTGAAGAAATGCAAACAAGTTGTCACGGGAGTCGGACTTCTGGTTGTCTTACTATTCTGTGCCCCAATCACCTTTTAGTGCCCCAATCACCTTTTAGTGCAGAGCAAATTTAAAGAACAAGGCCCAGAATATTGAAATACTATTATATATATCTAAAGCCCCCCTGGGAAGGCCCAATGTGTCAAATGCCCAGTGGTATCCCAGGGGGGATGAGCACACTTGGATTTGACTGATACATTATGAACAATTTAATCTTACCTATACACAGAAACATTAATAACGATGAGTAAAAACCAAGACAGAAGATGTTTACCAGAATAACAAAGACCAATACAAAATGGAATGAGATGGCTAGAGAATACAACTGGAACTCCTTGAGTCACATACCTTAGTTGAACAAAAACAAAAAAGAATTTACTCTAAACGAAAGCTAGACTGGTTTCCACTCAGGAAAATTTTCTGCAAGACTCATGGAATGGACAGGGAAGTTTAACTTTTAGACTTTGTCTTGTGAGCTCTCTGTTGGAACTAAGGCCAAAAAAAACCAAACCTGGGTTTCCGGTTTCCTGACCCTACCTAGTTTTTTGCTAGCAAAATGCCGACCCTAATCTTTTTATTGAATTATTAAGGAGCATGAGCCCAAGTTGCAGTATGATTTGCATCTTGGGATAGCAAGCGTGGCGTCACAACCTAGTAATGTACTCAAAATTAGCTTTAATAGATGTGCTAGCATAATTGACATTTTGTGTTGGAAAGAATAATATTATAAATAAGTTTTGTGGAAACACCACGTAAAATACTTCTTTGCTAAGCTTTCTGCCTGTTGACTCAGGCCTTCATCAGAGCAATAATAACAAACTATTATTGCTCTGATGAAGGCCTGAGTCAACAGGCCGAAAGCTTAGCAAAGAAATATTTTACGTGGTGTTTCCACAAAACTTATTTATATTACTTTATCGCCATGAAAACGTTCAAAGAATTAAGAATATTATTGTTATTCCTGGGCACTATATTAAAAAAAGAGTAAAAAAAAAGTAAATTCGACCTACCCTACCTAAGTTTTTGTGAAGAGAAATAGGAAACCCAAGGTGGTTTTTTTTTGCCCTAATGACCTTAACACAAAGAAAACTTTCCTGTCCATTCCTATCCTGCAGAAGATTTTCCTGAGGGGAACCTTAGCCTCACAAATGATGGATTTTGGACATAATTCATGACATGTTTTTCTCACTCCATCATTGTTTCATGTAGCCTGTGTGCAACCACCCCTAATCCCCCCTGGAACTCAGGAAAGGATCTTTCCTAGGTCCTTTCCCGAGTTCTGGGAGGGTGAGGGGTGAAGGTGGCTACACGCTGGCTACATTGTTTTGTTAAACTTACCAATACCAAGGATGTGTTCCATATAATTCTCCAATATTTTTCATTACATTAAAATAAACAAAATTATATTGTACCAGCATAAACTTGTTATAAAACCAACTGTCAATCAAAACTGAAATCACCATGGCAACAATTCCCACAGGAAATAAAAACTTGAATAAAAAGTTAAACTGAGATTTTGAGTTCCATAATCTTGCAAGGCCCAAAGGAGCCCACACTATGAAAGCAGTTGGTCGAACGAGGCATGACAAGGAAGCTAAAATAAGTCCTTTATAAAGTGAATGTTGCTTGCTGGGTTCTGGAAGGTCGTTGGTTTTCGAGAGTTGCCAGAAGTATAAAGCAATTGAAATACACACTGTTTCCATTGAGTTTGTAATTGTTCGGGTTATACAATAAAATGTGAACCACAATGTAACCTGACAGAACAACATCCACCATGCTGTTCTGGTACCACAAATTATCTTAGCAAACTTGTAACCATAGAATTCCCCTATGGCACCACAAACAGCTTGGAGAATTCTTGGTAAATAAATAACAACCATTGGCCAATCTATTCTTAAAAACTGAATACATTTGTAGAAAATGGCAAACATTAATGGATAGCTGTAACCTCGAATGCCTTCCTTCCATTCCCAAGTCTCGTGGCCATAACCAAAAACCATCTTATGGGCAATTTCTGGTCCTTGCCAGTACTCATCTGGGACAAACCAAGTTTGAACTAACGCAATATTACAAAGTCGAAAAACAATCAAACCAAATAATATATTCAATTCTTGTCCATTCCTGGTTATTTTTAAGCTGCTTGAAGACGTATTTTTATCATCCTTTTCATCTGTAGTTTGGTGTTTTTTACGATGAAAAACATTCGACATTTTGTGCATAAAAAGCTGATCACAATTCACGTGTTCCCCCGGAATTGGTCGGAAAGCGTTCGGAATCGAAGATGTCGCCAAGTGAGTTATGGAATCTAATCTATAAAAACCTAACGGGGGGAGTGTTGCCGTCTTTTTTTTGTCCTGCGAAGAATAGACGACTTTCAGGCTCATGCGCAGTAGCAACTTTACTTCAAATTTTCATCGGAGGTAAAAACAACTGTTTTAGCTGGAAAGATCATATTAAAAATAGTAAAAGTGCAAAGTTTAAAATAAATCGGACAAATAGTGCGAAAGCTACGCTCTTCGGAAGTTTTGTTCTCCACTAGGGATTTAATAGGGATTTTGGCTTGGCGTGCAACTCCCGCCCGCCAAGCCAAAATCCCTATTAAATCACTAATAAATCCCTGTTGGAATGGTCAACTTTCCGCTTGTGAAACTTTTCCATTTGTTAAGCAATTCGTTTCAAACTTTGCACTTCTACTATTTTCAATATGCTCGTTCCAGCTAAAACAGTTGTTTTTATCTCCGACGAAAATTTGAATATTTGTTGCTACTGCGCATGATCGTGAAAGTCGTCTGTTTAGACTTTTCAACTGCAATCTGTTTCAACTGTAGTGTGTATAGTGTTTTCACGTCCAATTCACGACATCTATTAAATATTATTAAAAATTACTATCGCAAGTAAATTAATTAATTAATTAATTACTTAATTAATTAATCTATTAAATATTATTAAAAATTACTATCGCAAGTGAAGTGCTATCTCAAATGGGATGAAACCATTTTGCCTACTCTGCAGGCAATCTGTGCAGTCTGTGGCCAATGTGACACCCCCTGGCATACTCCGGCACACTCCATCCAAGTTTTCCCGGGGCGGAAAGTTTGCCCACACCCCCTGAGTTTGCTCACTCCACCCCTTTTTTCACATTTCACTCTGATGAAGAAGACGTGGCGAGACACATGTGGCTTCCGGATTTTCCCGTTTTTAAAATAGAATTTTAAAGATATCAAAAAGCTAATTTAGAAAACGGGAAGAAATTAGACCTATTATATTTCAACGGACTGAAGTCAACATCATCAGCTCAAGACTCAAAAGCGAATGACCATAAACAATCTTATGTTACCATAAATGGAAATATTCAGGAGCGTTGGAAGAGGGGGTGGGGGTGGGGTGGGGGTGGGGTGGGGGCCTTGCCCCCCACTTTTTTGGGGTGGTGGGGGGCTGGGCAGAATATGTTTGCCCCCCCAACTTTTAAATAAGACCAGTAATAAACAAGGCCAGTAATCAAGTTATGATTAACAAAATTAACAAGAAAACAATTTTTATACATACCATATATTTTATACATTGAATTCTGTTTTTAAATGTACCTTTTGTGAGCCTGACCCAACGCAATACACTAACCCTTAGCTAACCCACGACTTTGAATAAAGATATAATAAAGAAATTTGAATGCAGGTATTCAATGTCCGGAAGTGTTGTCTTTTGAGTATTTTATGACGTTTTTGGACCTTTAGAATTCCGTAAATCCTTGTCCTAAAATGCAGGAAATTACATTTCAGACTCTAGATTTCAAAATTTCCCCCCCAAAAAACCCCTAAAAATTTTGCCACCCCCCACTTTCAGTGTCGCTCCGATGACCCTGGAAACATTCTCTAACCGCATCTAAATCATTGACAAAATTAGTTGAAACGACTTGAGTGAATCATGCCATGTTAATTGCTAGGCCTCTTTTTTGCATGAATTGCTATCCCCCCGTCCCCCCTTTTCAATGTTGATACTCTGAACATTTAAATGTAATGGCAGGTGACTGAGTGCAAATTGCAAACGTTTTGAGGTCCACAACATTGAAGTGGGGGGAAGGGGGAACATGAAACCATTTCATGTTAGCTTTGTTTCAAGAATTATGTCAATGATTGTAGGTACGTTTTGTGGAAACACTATACGTAAAATATTTATTTGCTAATAAATATTTATTTGCTAATAAATATATTTTACGTGGTGTTACCACAAAACTAATCTATACTACATTATCGCCATGAAAACTTTCAAAGAATTAATGTGTTTATTTATTTGTTTTTTGCCCTTTTCTATTTAGCAAGTTCGGCGCAACTTTTATCACATAATTAACATCTGCGGTATTTTAATTTTCTCAAATCGGATTTCTGACCGGATTCAGGATTAGGTAAACCGCTCGGATTATATTATGGGTAAAAATCCGATCAAAAGCGCATACCTCTCCAGTTTGTTGTCCTTCCGTGTTTCGTTTACACGAGTTGCTAGGGTAACCCTGGCCGTAAACGCGTTTGCTAGGGTAACCTGGCAGCCGGATTATGTTTCAATGAGAAGAAAAAAACGCGTACCACGGTACCAGACAAAATGTCTTAATGTTTTGTGAACTCTTTTGAAGATATAGGAAACTGGTCACGCAGACGGAAGCCAAGGTGACCCTACTAGAAGAGTTAGCCCTGCGACAAGGACCACCCTTACTTCATGTAAACAAGGGCTATCTCTTGACTCGTTTCAAAGCGTAACGTACCCTTCTGGAAGTGTTACCTTACAGGGCCTTAGTCAGGGTTCAAACTTTAATCTCCGTACGTCTGGACGCCTAATCAAGGATTTTTCCAAATTTGAGTACTTACAGCTTTAACAATTACAAACTAAACATGTACAAGTTTGTATAATCGAGTTTCTTCCGAAACGCTCCAAATTAATTTTTTTTATTTTTACACGAGTCGTCTGGCCATCTGTTATCGGTAATAATTGGTAATAATTACGATCGAACTGATAATAGAATTTCTTAATTGGAAAGATGAACTCTGACGAAGGACAAACAAGATATAGCTATTTGACCTTTCCAAGGTAATAGGAGTGGCTCGTCTATACTTAACAAGCTAAGACGCCTGCTTAGGCGTTCACTCGGGCTACGGATTTCTGCAACCTTGGCGTAGCCCCTGCACATCTAGAAAGCCTGCCGTGCGAAACTGCAAAATATTCGACAAACCGAGCGAGGTTTTCTATATTGGATCTTATATGAAGTACATTGATGCATGAAGCTTTTGCTGGTGCCACCTTCACCACCACCTTCACCGCCACCACCACCTTCACCACCACCACCTTCACCACTACCACCACCACCACCATCACCACCACCACCACCTTCACCGCCACCACCACCATCACTACCGCCACCACCACCATCACCACCACCTTCACCACCACCATCACCATCACTACCGCCACCACCACCACCACCACCACCACCTTCACCATCACCATCACTACCGCCACCACCACCATCACCACCACCTTCACCACCACCTTCACCACCACCATCACCATCACTACTGCCACCACCACCCACCATCACCACCACCTTCACCACCACCACCACCGCCACCACCACCCTTCACCATCACCATCACTACCGCCACCACCACCATCACCACCACCTTCACCACCACCATCACTACCGCCACCACCTTCACCGCCACCACCACCCCGCCACCTTCACCGCCACCACCATCACCATCACTACCGCCACCACCACCTCTTCACCACCACCATCAGCACCTTCACCATCATCACCTTCATCACCACCACCATCACCACCACTATCACCACCGCCACCATCACCGCCACTATCACCACCATCACCACCTTCACCACCACCGCCACGATGGAATTATTCACGACTGGAAGCACTCATAAAAACACACATATACTGTTCTTTATATCGCGGTGTATATAAACACACGCAGAAACTTGATTAAAGACGTACGTTACAAACTCAAAATAAACCTTATCAAGCTTGTATCTTATCATCTCTATCAATCAATTAGAGATCGCAGGAGACCGTGACATCAGTCAGAGACTGATATGAAGACTTTGATGAAGGATTCTTTTCCAAAGTAAAAACGACAGTTGTGTGGGTGCGTATATGTACCAGCTGGCCCTGTAACGTTTTCCATAGCTACTGACTAACCCAACCCCCACCCACCCACCCAACCTTGACCAAACACTGCATGTAAACAATAACTAGGGGTTGAGAGCATTACAATGTATTATTGGCGGGAAAATTACTGAGTTGATTTGAAGTGATTTGAATGAAAATAAAAGCGAATTAGATATATTCGTTGGAACATTTTGAACAATAATACGTCCTGAAACATTAGTGTTTCTTTTTATAAAACTTCTTATTTAAAAGCGCGAAAAATAAAAGCCTAACAGGTGTAAACATGAAGCGAAACGAAGAACCTCAAAGGTATAGCACAATGGTGAACAGCGACATCTGATCAAGACAAACGTAGAACTAAAAACACATAAGAAAACAAGGTTGAAACAACAATCGAAATATAGTAAGGTTAGATATACTGCCGAAACAGAGAACGTAAGAGTCTAACGTTTCGAGAGAAGGCCCTTCGTCAGAGAGAAACGTCGCCCTGCCCAGTAGGCGAAAATGTCTTGAGTTTCCACTGCCGTGCAATTAAGATTTGCGACCGTTATCTAATAAGGTGAAGTCGCGGTAACGGTTTGACCTACTGAACCTCACCCATATTATAGTTTTGACAACGGGATTTACAATTTCCTTACACCATGCTGGGAAACGTGCATTCAGTCAGAATGATACAAATGAATTTGTTATAAGCAGGTGGCAACCGTAACGAAGGCAAATAGTATCCGTGTATGTTAGCATGTATACGTGGGTCCTATCCAATAAAGCACACTGCCTACACAACATTGTATTTTAATTGTATTTTAAATCCCTCGCCAAGGTAAGACATGGCTTCCTTATTAGGACGAGAAAATGAAGAAAGCTTCAGTTCTCACGCCTCCGAAAGGAAAGCGTATTATATCGTGTCCAAACACATCAATACCATGACAACCAACAAATGAGCAGTGTGCATCATATTTAGGAACTTTTTTGTCATATTTAGGAACTTTTTTGTCTGTCCACTGCACTTCCTTTTTTAAAACATGGTATATGAAGAGTGAAGTGTTGTTATTCCACGTAAGGTGTCAGGACTCATTCACAAGGATTAATCAATAAATGTTTTGTAAATAGCGTGCTTACTATAACTCTTTCCTGTTCGAATTGGTCTTTGTTATTTTATTCTGGCTAACGCTAGACGATTTTATTCACCTCTGGGAAAGCCTTCGGACAGGAATGATTAGTAAACAATACTTAGAGTATATTGTCAATAACGTAATGTGAATGTTAACTCGTAGTTCAGAAGAAGCTAGTTATGCATATTTTCTATTTATTTCAGTCGGAAGTTTGGTGGCACCCTACCGCCCACACACAAAGATGAACGCTACTTTTCATTAATCAGTTGTGAGGCTTGTATACAAGTAAAATTGACGATCAAAATTCTATTCATTTAAATCAATGTGAAGAATAAACCTTTATAGGATTGATAAGTGATTCTGTATACTTAATAAATATTATCAGTCAGTTTGATTCTGTTAAAAAGATTTATTGGTCCAGTAAAACCGTGGAAACTAAAAAATATAACCAGAGGGCTGCGTAGGTAGTGGTTTGGATAGAGCAAAGCGAAATTCCTCCAAAAGTTCACAACCGTTTATATACTGCCCACATATCACAAGTTTATCACACTGAAAGCCGCGTTTGTCTTTTTAGGAATACAGTTAAAGTTAGCAACTCGCTTGGTACATCCAGGCCAACATTTGTATATAGCTGAGCATCACGTTTTTGAAGAGGGATATGCATGAGGATTAGATGTAAGAGTGAAGACGAGTCTTTTAGTATTTTATTCAGCACAGGGAGAGGTCCAGGCCTCAAAGTGTTAAAACCTATCTCTTTAACACTTTGAAGCCTGACGACGAGTCTTTAGTATTTTATTCTGGCTAACACTAGACGATTTTATTCAGCACAGGGAGAGGTCAAGGCCTCAAAGTGTTAAACATATCTCTTTAACAATTTGAAGCCTGACGACGAGTCTTTAGTATTTTATTCTGGCTAACGTCAGACGATTTTATTCAGCACAAGGAGAGGTCAAGACCTCAAAGTGTTACGGATTACTGATAAAACTAACATGAATAAATATATTATAAACAGTAGCTACTTGGCCTCACTTGATTTTATCTCGATATTTTTAAGAGAGAATGTTTTCGCGTATATAAACTACAAACACGTTTATACTGAAAAGATTGAAATTTAAAAGTAAGAGCTAAAACTAATGGGAGTAGAGAAGCTGCATGGGAAATATAGAGGAATGATGGATTACATAAGTGGTAGATACAACACTTGTTGAAAACAGAAGTTGATGAATTTTTGAGCGAACTTTGATTTCCCTTCGTGTAGCATGGTAATTGGATGTTTCTCGACACACCCGTAATATACGGAAAAAACAATTGCTTATAAGCCTGTTAATAAACGTAAACATTGGTTTGGCTTGTCAGAGTGGGCATTTATACTAATAAAAGGCGGAGAAAGAATTGATATCGATAAGGAGTGACGTCAATGCAATTTCCATATAGTTATAGAATTTCAGACATCAAATTTATGATTCAATTTCCTCTTTTCCGCTAAAACACTTCGCGAGAAGAAATTAATATGATCTGTCCTTAAGTGGTTAGGCGGAAACCAGACTATTTTTTTGGACACTTGTCAAAAAGATCTTGAAGGAGCAAAGGTGAGAAAGGAACAAGCCAGAACAGAGTTTGATGAGAAGGAGTTACGTGGTGACGTGGCGACCAATCAAAAGCCTGCGATCAATAATACCAATCTTAATAAATATAATGAAAGGCTCTGTTTATAACACAGCTCATAGTCAACGAACATCGAGTCAGTAGAGAAGATAACATATACGCGAACGGACCAACGGATAAATCGTTTATAAACACCTTTGGTTTATAATGACCGCATTTCTAAAACGTACTCGACGAAAGCGTAGCAAAAGCACCAACTCGTCGAAACTTGGCAGCGTTGAAAGTTTCGAGAGAAGCAGTTCGGACGATGGAAAATTAATGCCCGCTTCTTCCACCGCTATGGACGATAGTGATCCTTGCATTCAGAAATTTCTCAACAAGCTGAGAGAAGCGTATACGTGGAAGGAACGTTACGGTCCTTTGAGTGACGAATTACATGGCTTTGTGACCGAATTATTACGACATTCAACGAAGCTACAAACCCAGCTTATTAAGGAGGGAAAATACGACGGCGCAGATCGCGTCGCTAGAGACATCGAAGACATGAAAAATTTCTGGGGCAAGGAACTGCTTCATCAGTTCAATCTGAGAACATTTAATCGAGAAGTCATGGACATGGGACCGTTTCTGATTACAGCGGCGCAATACTTTGAGCCAGAAGAGATGTACCACGACAACGAAAAATTGAAGATATTCTCGTTCGCTGTTGCGGAATCGACCACGGGTAATACGATATTTAAATACTATTTGGTCTATAGTCGGCACGAGAAGGATTGTTATATCCTTGACCTGCTGACAAGCAAGGGACACTACCAAGTGCGGTTATATGGAGTTATATGCCCGTCTTACTGGTCAGTACGAGAAGATGTGTTATACGATATATCAAGCAGGACTGGTGGTGTTTTGGGGAACAAGTTAATAGCGAATCTACCGACTCGAGTTTAGAAATATCTGGGTATACATTTCGGCAGAGGTGTCTTCATCTCTGTGAACCAGTTAAAACAGATGTGCACCGCTGGTAAAGCCCCACGTTGAAAACAAACGAGAGACGGCAACAACGCTCAGCAAGACATAAACTAACAATCTCTGTCACTTTAGTACCGATTACCCTACCCTACAACATCGAACTCTATGAAAACAAAAACATATTCCAAAAACGTTTTCACTGAGTCGAAGTCCGGTTTGGTTTTCAACAGTGACGGCCGTGAAGGAAGGAAGGAAGGAAGGAAGGAAGGAATTGAGAGCTCTAATTGGTTTTGTAATTAACCTCCTCTGCGAGGAAAATCGTTGTAATTATACCGAAGGAGGCAACATTTAGTTGTATTATCCACTTCATTATATGAATATTGTATTATATCTTAATTTACAAGAGAAAAGGTTCTAAAACAGGCCGTGACTCAAACGTTTTGCATGTTAATATGTATAGAATGTATAAAATGTAAAAAAGATACTGTACATAAAACATCGTATAGGGCCCGGGAAATATCTATGATTAAAATATTTTATATTATATACATATAATGTATTGTCTGTGCACAGTAAGATAACAGTGAAAATGTATATCGTTCAATGTAATCCCCAGCAAGGAAACAAGAAAACATATATAGAAATCGCGTCAAGCGAGACCTTATACACTGGACAAATTCGGTAGATCTTACCGAGATGTTTAGGTATATATACGAAATATTGCGTTTCGAATAGGGCCTCTTCATCGGAGTACAATTTTTACTCCAATCGAAACGTCAGTATTTCGTCGCTTAAAACGTCGGCAGTTTATAACCCTTTCGCTTTCAATATCGGAAACATTGCCTACCCAGAGTAAAATACTTTCGAAAACGCAGGATACGGTAGGCGAGTAATTTCAAGTATCGAAATATAGTAAGGTTAGATATACTGCCGAAACAGAGAACGTAGGAGTCTAACGTTTCGAGCGAAGGCCCTTCGTCAGAGAGAAACGTGATACTGGCTGGATTGGGGGAAATACCAATGCCGTCTGATCCTTATAACGTGATGTAATTAAGATGTACAAATTTGTCAAAATGCAAGGCTAGCTCAAACATCTGTCACCCATTCTGTCACCATTTGTCACCCCGTGCTTTCGGTTTTGAGGACGGATCGCTATATATGGCAACAGAAACTCAAGTGAAACTCAAGTGGCCGTAAGAATAGCTGAAACATCACATAGTTCACCATAACAGAAAACAGAACACTGTACATAGCTGTTCACACATAGCCTTCCACAGTGACACTGATGAACTTTATGCCCTTCGGATACATTATAATTCCTGTAACACTTTGAAGCCAGGCGTTAGCCAGAATAAACCTTAGAGTCAGGCTTCAAAGTGTTACCTCTCCCTGTGCTGAATAAAATCGTCTGGCGTTAGCCAGAATGAAATACTAAAGACTCGTCGTCAGCCTTCAAAGTGTTAAAGAGATAGGTTTTAACACTTTGAGGCCTTGACTTCTCTCTGTGCTGAATAAAATCGTCTGGCGTTAGCCAGAATAAACCTTAAAGACTCGTCGTCAGCCTTCAAAGTGTTAAAGAGATAGGTTTTAACACTTTGAGGCCTGGACCTCTCCCTGTGCTGAATAAAATCGTCTGGCGTTAGCCAGGATAAACCTTAAAGATTCGTCGTCAGGCTTCACCGAAAATACCTTAAAGCACTCGTGGAAGTAGAGGGTTACAAGCAATATCGAAAAAAAACCCCTAAAAAACTCCTTACCTCATGTTACCCGAAATAGATACACGTTTGGACGTAAATTTATAAAAAAAAAATCCCTTAAAAATTCTAATTATCTAAAAAAAAAACCCCACATTTTTTAAAGTGTTTTACATGTAATTGTGATGTCTGGTCGGTGAAGCAATATCTCTCCAGGCAATGTGATTTTCACGT